>JACBKR010002424.1:0-35151 GCA_014218235.1 Colocasia esculenta
GTAGAATCTACCTCTACATATGTGAGCTATTATTCTATTTATATAGATGACTATTTCGAGTCAAAAAGATCACTATGAACTAATTTTGTATAGATTTCATGACATGTGAAGTGCATTGCAACAGAATATAATTGAAAAGGCTAAATCTTGAATCTGATACTAATTGTTGGATGGCCATGAGATTTGAGAAATAGAGTGGCAATCTTTGTCGTCATGAGGAAGAAAAAAAGAAGGATTAAGAGAGTTTGAGATTGGGATCTCGGGAAAAATTTTCCGATAATTAAGTTAAAACTATATATGCAAGAGTTAGAGCAAGGAGGGTGAGTGATTTGAGATCGATCTCCGTAGTAAGATGAGTATGGAATCTTGTATACTTCTAATTGAAAGATTTTTCCCGAGATTTATAATTTAATGATTGTCAAACCTCTCTAATGATCTCATTCGACGTAGTTACAATTATGATTAGAATTGTGGGCGTAACTATAGTATAGTGGCTATTATTGACTTTTATGCCCGCTATGAGAAACGTGGGTGGTGATCGTACTAGTCATGGACAACCTATTGTTATCCTCTTCAATACTTTACTACTCCCGGATAATTATCATTTATGCAAGATCCATTGACTATAGCACATCATGTCAAGAGTATCTGTCACTTCATTCCACCTAGCTAAGGTTCCGCTGAGTTAAGTACTCTTCAAACTATATACCACCAAGATAAAGTTTGTTAGGTCTATTGTGCAAAGTACACTCCAAAAGTCTGTTAAGATAAAATATGGAGTGTGGGTCAATTAACTTTCTGTCTTAGGGGCCGTTTGGAACCACTTTTCAAAAAGTGGAAATCGATAAAATCCGATTTGGCTTCCTGGGTGACGCATGCACCCGCTTTCTTCTCGTTATTCGCATCTTTTTGATGCAGGCGACGAGGCATGCGAATAAAATGTTAAAAAATCAACAAAATTTTGCAGCCCGACTTCTTGAGTCCGTCTCTCTCTCTCCATCTCAAAATTTTTTAAAAGCGACTGTGCATCCGTTTTCTCACGCCTACAGCATTCTCTCAATCTCTCTCCTCTGGGCGATTTTGTAGTGCTCCAAAGCCGAGATGGAGAAAACACCGTTTGGATGAAGGGCAAGATCTTATCACAGATTTTTAATTTAAAATTTTTTTCAAACTCTCCCCCAAACGATGCCTTAGTACATGCTGATGTATTTCTCATTGCATATATATATATATATATATATATATTCTTGTGTTGTGTCCTTTGTTTATTTATTTTTGGGTTGATCTGATGGTGCAGTGGGAGATGGTACCATGACGACGATGTTGCCGAGGGTGGAGGCCGCAACCTGCCCGCAGCTGCTCTTCCAAGGCGGCTGCACGCCGGAGGAATGCAAGACGCAGTGTGCCCAGAAGCAGAGCCGCAGCGTGGGCTCGGTGTGCCTCGTCAACTCCCGCACTTGGAGTTGGGATTGTTCCTGCCTCTTCAACTGCTAAAACACAGACATGAAAGCATCTGATCATCATCGATCTTGGCCCGTGTCTCGTGATATATATATTAGCACTAGTCGAATAAATTAAGAACAATGCGTACGTCCTGTCAGAGATTGTGGTACGTTTGCACAATACAACTGCAAGAGGGCTCTGCATATTGACTATTATTATATATATATATCCTTCTTCTGATATATCAAGATTTTTTTCTGCAGAGTTGTGGTTTCGATATATTTCCTGTTGTTTTTGCCGATTTTTACTATATTATATGTATGCAGATTCTTACGAGAAAGCCAGCTTAATTACATGCAAACAATTGCGAAGACATGTATGTCTTGCATGCATATTAAACAAAATGGATCTAACCATCACATGCATGCTCTCTAGTAATCCCCACTTAATTGCCATTTTGTTCCTTCCTCTGTTATGTCTCTAATAATAAAGCCAACTCCTGCTTCTCCGAAATTTGTTAAGTCTGAGTAACTGCACCATCAAACTTTGCTTTCAACCAGCCCACTTTAGGCTCTGACCACTTGATTTCGATCGATCTGGTTAATTTCTCACCTCCTCCTTACACAAATGATATATACTTCCTCAGTTCCTCTTGCTTGTTTACATATACCAGTAGGGATTCATCATGTCTTTGAACAATCACTCCGCTGAGTTGGGTTGGTGACTCTTCTGAAGATTTTCTCATTTCGTGCTTTCCAAAATTTGACTTCATGGCTACTGCTACTACGTACTGCCGCTTTTGTAGTACATGATCGGATTAAAGTTGCTATATATCAGGCATTCCACTGCATCTGTTCCACTTGCCGCAGTGCAAGTGGTGCAGCAAGTAAAACTCTTTCAAACGTGCACCCTTCCATAATGTGTCATATGGAGGGGCGCGGCTCCAGACGTACTTAATGTACTATTTTTTATCTTAAAATAATACACACAAATAGTACATTAGTACACATAAATAGTATAAGAATTGTGTACTAATGTGTTATTTATATGCACTAATATGCTATTTGTGTGCATTGTTTTAAGGTGAAAAAAAAAACAGTGCATTAAATGCACCTGAGGCCGCGTCCCTCCACATGGCGCGCTGTGGAGAAGCACGGCCACTCCACGTCAAGCCTTGCTCCTAACTAGCCGAAAATATATCATTACTCTTATGCAAATGTGTCCTTGTCATCATGAGTTGCCGTTTATTTGCAAGAATCTTCGTTCCCGTTTGATGCAACTTGTAAAAAACATGAATAGGTTTATCAAAAACATGTTTATGAAAAAACTCATTTATCATAAATATGCTTTACATTAACTGATCATGTTTGGAGTTCTTCAAAAATTCGAAGTGTGTTTATGTCAAAATTTATTTAAAAGGAGAGTCTCCACTATAGACTATAACTCGTAGCTAGTACGTGGGTTTTTGGAAAACGTATTTATATATGGAGAGATTTTTAGTTTATGATAAACTCAAGTGAATTTATAATAAACTCATTTTAAGTCTCCAAACTAAAGTTATACTAAAAAAATGAGTATGATAAATTTAAACATATTTATGATGCGCATCCAAACAATACCCTTCAGCTTTAGCCTTTTAATTTTAGCTTTATGTTGTTTTAGGCTAGCTATTCTAGTACTGTCTTGGTTAATAAACCAAATCTGTCAGGCCTAGATCTAAAGGAGTACCGTACACCAGATCATAGACAGGAATATACAGAAAAAGGCAAATATACCTCAAATTGGGCTTTCTTTTGTCAAGGCAGTTTTCATATCAATTTTGAAGGGCATGCATGAACTTAATTCCTAGGAATACCCAAGAGAAATTCTTCATGAACTATTACCAAAAAGACCACCAAAAAGTTTCAATCATTGTTCAGATAAGTTTTACTTAGGAAAACAAACATAAACTCCTTGTGATCTTCTTTTTTTCCCCTCTGATCAAACACAAACCCATTTCATTCAACCAAAGATAGTACAAGAAAGGAAGTAGATATTCAAAGATCCACCGTACAATAGCGATACATACGCACAAGGGCGGATGCAGGATAAAATATAAAGGGGGGCCAAAATAAGAAGATGCGAAAAAGTAAAATACCTTAAATTTCTAGGAGTTTTTGAAATGTTTTCATTAACTTCTGTAATTTTCACATTCTTTCTTTTGAAAAATGACTCGATTGTAGAAGATTTTTCCATCTAAAATAACAAGTAAAAAATATGTGCATACATATTAGTAGGGACCACATTTACATTCTCACACATATTAAAAGATAAAATATAAATAGAACCAACATCAAAACTTGTCAAATCATTCTATGGATTATAAAAAAATAAACTATATATAACTGATGAGCCATCACCCGGATTTATCATAAATATAAAGAATTAAATATTTTACACAATAAATGAGCCACAACCTAGACTCGCTGGATCACAGTATAAAAAATTAAATAATTTACATAATCAATGATAAATTGCAGTACGTCAATACTTGATTTGATTTTAGACCTCTAATTCAATAGAAATAACAAGTAAAAGTAACGTTTGAAGAACAGAAGAAAGCTGCAGACTCACGTTCGCGTACGTGGGCTGCCCGCTGCCGTCCTCTCAAATATCATCCCCGACTAAATTGAAATAGCCAATCACACGAAGGGGATGGGTTAGCTGAAGTACAAGAAGTCCGAAGTGGCGAAATATAAGTGGTAACTAGATGTAGTGACCAAAGTTTTAGAAAAAAAACAAATAAGGGCTATGACTATGAGCACAGGGAGGCATACCAGGCGCTTAGGGAGAGAAGTCTATTAGGGTTAAAATATTTAGGTGGTTGTTTCTTTAAAAATGCTTGGTTCGGTTTTTTTATTAAAAATCAGAGGATACGGTTCGCGGTTCGCCTCTGCCAAAAAAAGGCGCTACCAGCAGATCTTTTTCCAGCGGTGTGTTTTGCACGTTCGCAGCTCATTTTACATGGACAGACGCAGGGCCATTTTAACAAAACTTAACAGGTTAGGGGGGGGGGCATGGCCCCCCCATGCATAACGTGGGTCCGCCTCTGCATACGCATGTAGTCGACACTCATACTACCATGCATGGGTAAATGAGGTTCACTTCTACAGTGGTAAACAAACCTTTACTATAGAGATCATATAGAAGAACCCACAAAGGATGAAGTTGCTCCAAAAACACATCTTCCTTAATTGTGACAGCATGGCTGCTCTCTTCGGTAATGACAACTAACAACTGATATTTATTTAAGAGAGTCTCCCAAAGGAGATGATGCCTCCGAAAAGGTCAATTATTCTTCCAAGAAAAGAGCAAGTGGGGGAGGAGAGAAGTTCCTACCAACCCCGCCCACTGGTTAGGGCTCACAATGGATCAGACTTGGGTTGGCCCAGGTCTAGTCCGATCTCTAATCGACCGACTCAGGTTCGACTCGGCCTGACTTGATTTTACCTTTTTAAAGATATTCTTACTATTTTTTTTTATTTTTTACAATAAAATTGATGTTCATTAAAACAAAACAGCATAAAATAAATTTATTTATAGTTTTTAAAAATATGAAATAAATATTAAGTCATTAAATATATCTCTCCACAACATAATTTTCAATCCAAAATTTAAGAATATCAAAATTACCGTCATGTCGCTTATTTTTTTTTTAAAATTATCGGGCCACCGAGTCCGACCGAGCCAAGTTCAGACCCGACCTAATCTTATTTCGGACCGGACTCAAATTATAAAAGAGGTTAAAATATTCAGTCCAACCGCGTGTTAAACCGAGCCGGGCCGGCCAGTTGACACCCCTACCACTGGTGGACCTGTCGATGCTTCCACATCAACTCCATGTCACTAATTACATCACTTTAAGCCTACGGATCAAGTGATACAACACAATCTTCATTTTCTTTCCAACTTTTGTAGATTGTGTGATCGACAATCAAAACTACATAGATATGTGCATCAAATTGAAACTTGATGGAATAAGAAATAGCTGACGTGCTGCAAGTTCATGTGTCTCCTGCATTTTCTTCTAAAATCACCTCTTTCCCCAACTTGAGAGATTTTTCCTTTTCTTCACAATGATAAGTGGGTCCTCCTTGTTAAGGATGAAGAATATGTAGTCATTTAACTCAGCACCATTAGATCCTTGCATATCCGAGAGTGATCATCTCCAAGGGAGGCCAGCAGGAAGATTTCTATATAATGGAATCAATTTCCCATATATATATATATATATATATATATGGTAAATTAATTAGAAGTCCCTATCAGATTTTTGACTTATTTGTTAGTCTCTAACAGAATTGTAATTCATTACAATTAGTGTTATCACCTGTTACAGAATACGTTAAGTCCTGTTACAATAAAGATCTCTCTATTACAGTTAAGAACTTCTAATTAATTTACCTATATATATATATATATATGCAGTAGAATCCATTTAACCTAGATTCCTTAAACGATGGCATGTGCTGTGCCCCATATGCACAGCAGCTACGTACAGCTGGTTAACTTTGTTACCGTCTATCCCACTGTTTTGAACTACCGATAGTATCTTATAAAATTAAAACGAAGCCTCTCAAGGTTCTCATGGAATTGAGATCGATGGTTTCAGCTACCTCTTAAGGTTCTTTGGACTAATTAGAGAAGATACGGGTTTCTGCAGTAAATCCGCCGCATTAATCTCATACAAAAGAAACGAAGATAGCGATACTGATTTAGATATACTTACCAAAAAAGGAGATAGCAAGTATACTGATCTAGTACCCATAAGTATGGAGGCTATTAAGAAGATATATATGGGTTTCTTTTTCTTACGAGCTATATGGGTATTTCATTCTAAAGAACAGGAAACTCAAGGTAGCACAAGTTATGAATATTTTAGACGTAATTCCATGCTAATAGGCAACATCAGCAACCCATGTCCCACACGCACATGTGAACGAGAGATCTAGAGAGAGAGAGAGAGAGAGAGAGAGAGAGAGAGAGAGAGAGAGAGAGAGAGAGAATACTGCTCCATGCGTAGGGCGTAGGATATATAGGCTCATAATTTGTAAATTTTGGTGAGATCTCATATAGGATGTGGCACATTTTTGAAAGAGTAATGTTTGTGTGCAATAAGTGATAGTGGATGACCGCTTAGTGCATATATATGAGAGTGATAAGACAAGACAAAATATATCTTTATTTGAAAATTAAGTGCAGTTTATCACCTTGTGATCTTGTCTTATTTCTTAATGTATAACTAGTTAGATGAGTGCATCTGTCATCTCATCATTTATTCATTTTTTATCTCATAGAGTTAAGAGATATGGACAATAATAATGTAGTGCACATATAGCAGAGCGTCTTCCACATTGATTCTTTAGAGATACCAGTTTCTTGTTGCAATGTGTGCCCTGCTGGACACACTCGCAACTATATATTGAGGCAGAATCCCAGGGTATAGCAGGTGATAACAAGAGAGAGAGAGAGAGAGAGAGAGAGAGAGAGAGAGATGGCGAGCCTCATCTTTTCTCGACACTGCTTTACGCTGGTTCTTGTCTTCTTCCTAATGGGTGAGTCATTTCTTCAAAGATCAACGTCTCGTCTTCTACCATTCTGCCCCACCTATGCTCTCCGTCCTGATCTATAACGTGCATGGGTGATATCGGAGGTGCTTGCATGTTCGTGTACAACCACGAACATCCGAAGGCTAAATTTTTCTTCTTGTTGAGATTAGAGGGCAAAAGCTGATAGCACTATCTTCGATTTCTAAATCTACGCCCTGGTCTGCAGAGTTCAATATATCTAATTATCTTTGTATTACTTTCACTAATTTAGTTATATTGTACGTAGTCTCTTACGAGGATACTTTTGCCAACAACAGTACTCTTTCTATTGCTGTGCCGGTCGTTTGAAATTTCTTACATATATTTCTTCTTGTCTAGTACAGAAGAAGCTTTTGTTCCCCCCACGTCCATTAATTGGGTCTTGGTTTCTAACTCCTTTTGTATTGGGGGTGTACATACTTACATCAGAAATGATCTGTGTCAAATTATAATATTCTCATTAGTTAGGCGCGTGACTGTTTTTAAATTTCCCCTGCACACTCTCGAGTAGAATCTACCTCTACATATATGAGCTATTATTATGGAGAAAGATTTATTGCACATTCACATTGTACTTTAAGTGTAATGTGACTAGGCAACAAACTCATGTGGCATCTAATAATTAGATTGCCACTTTATCACTCCTCATGTGAGGGGTGCCACATGGCCTATTGCCTAGTCACATTACACTTAAAGTACAATGTACAAGTGCAATAAACCTTTCTCATTATTATGACTATTTCGAGTCAAAAAGATCTCATATGAACTAATTTTGTATAGATTTCATGACATGTGAAGTGCATTGGAACAGAACATAATTGAAAAGGCTAAATCTTGAATCTGATGCTAATCGTTGGTTGGTCGTGAGATTTGAGAAATAGAGTGACAATTTTTGTCGTCAGGAAGAAGATCTCCAAGAGAAAAAAAAGGATTAGGAGAATTTGAGATTGAGATCCCAGGAAAAATTCTCCGATGATTAAGTTATGCAAGAGTTAGAGCAAGAAGGGTGAATGACTTGAGATCGATCCCCATAGTAGGATAAGTATGGAAACTTGTATATCCCTAATTGAAAGATTTTCTCTGAAATTTATAGTGATGGTCAAGCCTCTCTAACGGTCCCATGCGATGAGGCTATAATTATGACTAGAGTCGTAGATGTAACCACAATATAGTGACCATTATTAACTTTTATACCCGCTACGAGGATCGTGAGTGGTGATCGTATTAGTCATGGGCAGCCTATTATTATCCTCTTCGATATTTTACTACTCCTAGATAACTATTATTTATGCAAGATCTATTGACCAACACATCAGGTAAGAGTGTCTGTCACTTCATTTCCACCTAGCTAAAGGTTCCGCTGAGTTCACTGCTCTTCAAACTATATGCTACTAGGATAAGATTTGTTAGGGTCTATTGTGCTAAGTACACTCCAAACTATGCATTGTGGGGAAAAGGCCTGTCGAGCTAAAGTCTACTAGGATAAAATATGAAGTGTAAGCCAATCTAACTTCCTATCTTAGTACATGCCGAGATGTTTCTCATGAGCTACTATGTCATCTTGAGTTGTCCTAGTAGGGGTGTAAACGGAATTCGATATTCTGACTCGATTTCGATAAAAAATATCAGGTTCGGAATTGAAAAATGATACCGATAGCTTATCGGAATCGGTATCTGATATTCCGATAAGCTATCGGAATCGGAATTGAAAAATAATTGGAATCGGAATCGGTATCGGTATCGGTTATTCTGATAAATTATCTATATACTCAAAAGATAAAACCATGGTAAACACCTTAACTTATTAGAATTTTAGTTCCGATAATATTAAAGGAATCGGAACGGAATCGGAATTAACCATTCCGATTTTATTGGAATCGGAATCGGAACTATATTTTGGTTATCGGAATCGAAATATGTGTTTTCGATTCCGAACCCGATCCGTTTGCAGCCCTACCTTCTAGTGTTGACACCGAGATAAGAGGCCCTCCTAAGATGGCAAATCAGATATTTGTGGCAGTTCATAGACCCTATTTAATAATTAATTGGGCTCTGGGAAAAAAGGCTCCTATTTAATAACAGAACTTTTATGTGTTAGGCCGAACTTAGTGGATCTTTAACAAATTGAACTAGAGATCCGAAATTAATCTTTCACGTATTCATATATTAATTTTATTCCCACATACATACTATATATATATATATATTCTTGTGTTGTGTCCTTTATTTATTTATTTTGGGTTGATCTGATGGTGCAGTGGCAGATGGTACCATGACGACGATGTTGCCGAGGGTGGAGGCAGCAACCTGCCCGCAGCTGCTCTTCCAAGGCGGCTGCACGCCGGAGGGATGCAAGACGCAGTGTGCCCAGAAGCAGAGCCGCAGCGTGGGCTCGGTGTGCCTCGTCGCCTCCCCCACCACCCGTTGGGATTGTTACTGCCTCTTCAACTGCTAGAACACAGACATGAAAGCATCTGATCATCGATCTTTGGCCCGTGATATATATATTAGAACTAGTCGAATAAATTAATATTATTATATATATCCTTCTTCTGATATATCAAGAGTTTTTCTGCAGAGTTGTTGTTTCGATATATATATTTCCTGTTGTTTTTGCCGATTTTTACTATATTATATGTATGTAGATTCTTACGAGAAAGCCAGCTTAATTACATGCAAACAATTGCGAAGACATGTATGTCTTGCATGCATATTAAACAAAATGGATCTAACCATCACATGCATGCTCTCTAGTAATCCCCACTTAATTGCCATTTTGATCCTTCCTCTGTTATCTCTCTAATAATAAAGCCAACTCCTGCAGCTTCTCTGAAATTTGTTAAGTCTGAGTCACTGCACCATCAAACTTCGCTTTCAACCAGCCCACTTTAGGCTCTGACCACTTGATTTCGATCTGGTTTCTCACCTCCTCCTTAAATTCATGTACACAAATGATACTTCCTCTACAATTCTCCTTGCACTCCGCTGAGTTGCGGGTTGGTGACTCTTCTGAAGATTTTCTCATTTCGTGCTTTCCAAAATTTGACTCCATGGCTACTGCTACTACTGCCGCGTTTGTAGTACATGGTCGGAAAGTTGCGGTATATCAGGCATTCCACTGCATCTGTTCAAGTGGTGCAGTAAGTAAAATTCTTTCAAAATCTGCACTACAGAAAAATTAAGTTTTACTTATGTCCAAACACCGTAAGTAGAGAACTGAAAATCATAAGTATAACCTTCGCTTACGGTGTTACCTTACGATAGGGTTTTGTCGGCTAAGGTCCGACGGCAAAAGTCTATGACTACGGTGTTTTAAACTCCGTAAGTATAGAACTTTACTCACGGTGTCGGTAGCCGTAAGTACCACCATAAGGACATCCTCTTTCCGCTACGGCTATGTAAATCATAGTCATATTTTTTTGTAAAGATTGACTCAGTTACAGCTGCGTACACCCCTACGGCCATGTAAACCATAGGCATGTTTCCCTACGGCCACGTACACCATAAGCATCTTTTTTTCAGTTAAAAAAAAATAGTAATATATTCAAATGGATCCACATTCACTTACATTTGGAGATCCACATTACTACATTTGGCGATCCACATCACATACATTTGGATCCACATTCACATACATTGGGATCCACATTACATACATTTGGATCCACATTCACATACATTTGGATCCATAGTCACATTTACATTTGGATCAACACATACACATCCACATTTAGATCCACACATTCACATCCACATCCACATTCATATCCACCTTCACAGAACATTCGGATCCACATTCACATTGACATCCACACATTCACATCCACACACACATTCACACTCACTCATTCACAATACACAACACATTAAAAATATAAAACACATTAAAGTTTAACAAACAATAATGTTGGTGAAAATAAATCATCACATAAAATATCAAATCCATCAAATTGTTCACATTCATATACTAGTGCTAAAGATCTGTTCAGAAGAGGAAGTTAAGTGTTAACCCATCAAATTGTTCACATGTAATGGGAGGAGATTTGTGATTTGTCTAAATCAATTACACATTAGGGAGAGTATCAGTCGACTTGCTTTCTCCTTGGACCAAGATAGGTTGCAGCAGACGAACTACAAGAGCAACACTATACTTCTCATTTCAAACTACACAATATGCTTAATAAAAAATGGGCTAAAGAAGATAATTTCTCAACATTATATTGATCTCAAGATCTTCTCAGCTGGGCTAAGCCAACTGCAGTAGCAAACTCATGCTAAATCTTATTTATCTCATTATAAGATGGAGGTGAAGGTGAAGATCAATTATTCTTTTACCTCTTTGGGGTAGGGTTCATGCCTATGCCATGGACTCTTCCAATTCTATCCCTTCCCAGAACTTGCTCATAAGCGTCTCCTACGCTTGCAATTGAGCTTGATGTACTTGAGTGTCGTGTCAGTTTAGTGTCTCGAATTTTCTTCTACAATTTGAATAAGAAAACAATCAGGAATGAATACATTCATTGCAGTACTCTCATAAAGAGAATTATGTCAACATTAGAATATTCATACATAATGAGAATTATGTCAACATTAGATAATTAACAAAGTTAATTAATTATACAAAGTAGTTAGGGTTATATTTTTATTTTGACAATCGCGTACATTCCTTCTAATACATCTTTTGTACCTATCTTTGTAAGGAGCAATGGATGATCACACATTTTCTTCAATACTTGCATAAAAGCCAAGGACAGTATAAATGATTAGCATTTCTAATGATCCTTGAAAAGTAAAAGCAGAGCATGGATGGGAGTTTCAGTAGAAACCGAAACTGGTTTTGGTCAGTTTTGTTTTGTTTTGTTTTTAATTATTTTTTTAAGATTATATTTAACAAGAAAACCCTAGGACTGATTGTTACTATGACTGTAGTCAATGGTGAACCTGATCATCAGTATGTTAATATAATAAACATCAGTAACTTTCACTTACAAGAAATATTAGCTTCTTCTACTCATCGACTAGTAGATCAAAGCTTACCCTATTAAGCACCTTTCACCGAGCGGAAAGTTATGCCCATTTGAGCGAAGGGGTGTCCGTATGCGATCGCATTGGCAGCCCACGGCTATGCTCCCGGAGAGGAATTCGAGTGTCGGATCAAAAATCTCCGAATGCGACCTTGTGCCGACCGGGTCGAAGTGTCGATTCCGAATTGGGGCCTCGCGGGCGGTTCCGATCGTCGGACGAAAAAATATCTGCGTCCTATCCAAGGGGTACAACAATCAGTGTACTAGTACAAATGCTCCGCGGCGGAATTTTGGCCCCGGAACAGAATTCCATGGAATCAGCGCCCTGTCGACCGTCTCGGAGTACAGATTCCAAATTGTAGTCACATAAGCGATTTCGATACCCAGGCAGAAAGTTATGCCCAGTTCTTCTGCTAAAGGACTGGGAATAATCCGGAAGGGGTGACTATATGGGAATGTTCGTGCACCCATATCTACGACCTGGGGAGGAGTTCTTGTGTCGAGTTGAACACAACTTTGGAACGCTGTGATAGGCCGACTCCGTGTGGTTGCCTCGCCAGACATTCACGTAATCGAGGGAGACGCTACCACCAAAAAACTTTGGAAACAGGGAGATCATCAGTCGGAATCGCAATTTTAGAGTGCAAAACGACGGTTTTTCGACCCCGAAACAATGTCTTATCACCTAAGGCGATAAGGGGGCGACGGGCGCCTCTGAGTGCCGATTCCGAATTGGGGTCTTATAAGCGATTCCCATAACCGAGCAGAAAGTTTTCGATCGCCGTGATAGGCCGACTCTGTGTTGCGGACCTACCAGTGGTTCGCGTAATCAAGAAAAACGTTACTGCTCGAAAATCTTTGAAACAGGGAGATCGTCAGGGGGTCTTATAAGCGATTCCGATAACCGAGAGGAACGTTATGCCCGTTTGAGCGAAGGGGTGTCCGTATGCAATCGCATCAGTAGCCCGCGACAATGGTCCCGGAGAGGAATTTGGGCATCGGACCGAAAATCTCCAAATGCGACCTTGTGCCGACTTGGTCAAAGTGCCGATTCCGAATTGGGGCCTCGCAGGCAGTTTTGATCACCAGGCGAATAAATATCCGCATCATACCCAAGGGGTACGACAATCAGTGTACTAGTACACATGCTCCATGGCGGAATTTCGGCCCCAAAATGGAATTCCGCAGAACTAGCGTCCTTTCGACCGTCTCGGTGTGCCGATTCTGAATTGTGGTGACATAAGCGATTCCGATACCCAGGTAGAAAGTTATGCCCCGCTCTTTCGCCGAAGGGGTGGGAATAATCCAGACATCAATATCTACGACCTGGGGAAGAGTTCTAGCAACGAGTTGAACACACCTTTGGATCACTGTGATAGGCCAACTCCGTGTGGTTATCCCGCCAGGCAGTCACGTCATCGAGGGAGACGCTACCACCAGAAAAGCATGGAAACAGGGAGATCGTTGGCCGGAATCGCAATTTTGGAGAGCGAAATGACGATTTTTCGACCCCGTAATGACGACTTATCGCTTGAGGCAATAAGGGGGCGATGGGTGCCTCTGAGTGCAGATTCTGAATTGGGGTCTTATAAGCGATTCCGATAACCGAGCGGAAAGTTATGCCCGTTTGAGCGAAGGGGTGTCCGTATGTGATCGTATCGGCAGCCCGCGACCACGCTCCCGGAGAGGAATTCGGGCGCCGGACCGAAAATCTCCGAATGCGACCTTGTGCCGACCTGGTCGAAGTGCCGATTCTGAATTGGGGCCTCGCGGGCGGTTCCGACCCCCGGGCGAATAAATATCCGCGTCCGACCAGAGGGTACGGCAGTCGGTGTACTAGTACACACGCTCCGGGGGGGGGGGGGGGGGATTTTGGCCCCGGAACAGAATTCCGCAAAACAAGCACCCTGTCGACCGTCTCAGAGTACCGATTCCGAATTGTGGTCACATAAGCAATTCCAATGACTGTGCGGAAAGTTATGCCCAATTCTTTCGCTGAAGGGGTGGGAAACCGGAGGGGGTGACTTTATCGGCGATGTTTAGGCACCCATATCCACGACATGGGGAGGAGATCTCGCGTTGAGTTGAACACGACTTCCGATCGCTGTGACTGGGCGGTTCCGCATGTGGGGTCCGCCAGTGATTCACGTAATCGAGGGAGTCACTACTACCAAAAAACCTTGGAATAGGGTAGATCATTGGCTAGAATTGCAATTTCGGAGTGCGAAACGAAAGTTTTTCGACCCCGAAACGATGTCTTATCGCCTGAGGCAATAAGGGGGCGTCGAGCGCGTCTGAGTGCCGATTCTGAATTGGGGTCTTATAAGTGATTCCGATAACCGAGCGAAAAGTTATACCCGTTTGAGCGAAGGGGTGTCCGTATGCGATCGCATCGGCAGCCTGCGACTGCGCTCCCGGAGAGGAATTTGGGCGCCGGACCGGAAATCTCCAAATGCGACCATTTATCGACCGGGTCGAAGTGTCGATTCTGAATTGGGGCCTCGCGGGCGGTTTCGACCCCCGGGCGAATAAATATCCGCGTCCGACCGGAGGGTACGACAGTCGGTGTACTAGTACACACGCTCCGGGGGGGGGGTGGAATTTTGGCCCCATAACGGAATTCCGCAAGACTAGCGCCCTGTCGACCGTCTCGGAGTGCCGATTCTGAATTGTGGTCACATAAGCGATTCCGATGCTCGTGTGGAAAGTTATGCCCAATTCTTTCGCTGAAGGGGTGGGAATAAACCGTTGGGGGTGACTATATCGGCGATGTTCGGGCACCCATATCCACGACCTGGGGTGGAGATCTCACGTCGAGTTGAACACGACTTCCGATCGCTGTGACTGGGCAGCTCCGCGTGTGGGGTCCTCCAGCGATTCTCGTAATCGAGGGAGTCGCTACTGCCAAAAAACCTTGGAATAGGGGAGATCGTCGGCTAGAATCGTAATTTCGGAGTGCGAAATGAAGGTTTTTTGACCCCGAAATGACGTCTTATCGCCCAAGTCGATAAGGGGGCATCGAGCGCGTCTGAGTGCCGATTCTAAATTAGGGTCTTATAAGGGATTCCGATAACCGAGCGAAATGTTATGCCCGTTTGAGCTAAGGGGTGTCCGTATGCGATCGCATCGGCAACCTGCGACCGCGCTCCCAGAGAGGAATTTGGGCGCCGGACCGAAAATCTCAGAATGCAACCATTTATCGACCAGGTCCAAGTGCAGATTCTGAATTGGGGCCTTGCGGCAGTTCCGACCCCCGGCGAATAAATATCCACGTCCGACCGGAGGGTACGGCAGTCGGTGTACAAGTACACACGCTCCGGGGGGGGGGGGGGATTTTGGGGCCGAAATGGAATTCCGCAAAACTAGCGCCCTGTCGACCGTCTCGGAGTGCCGATTCTGAATTGTGGTCACATAAGCGATTCCGATGCCCGTGCGGAAAGTTATGCCCAATTCTTTCGCTGAAGGGGTAGGTATAAACCGGAGGGGGTGACTTTATCGGCGATGTTCGGTCACCCATATCCACGACATGGGGAGGATATCTCGTGTTGAGTTGAATACGACTTCCGATCGCTGTGACTGGGCGACTCCGCGTGTGGGGTCCGCCAGCGATTCACGTAATCGAGGGAGTGGCTACTGCCAAAAAACCTTGGAATAGGGAGATCATCGGCTAGAATCGCAATTTCAGAGTGCGAAACGAAGGTTTTTCGACCCTGAAACGATGTCTTATCTCGGAGGGTACGGTGATGTTCGGTCACCCATATCCCCGGGCAAATAAATATCCACGTCCGACCGGAGGGTACGACAATCGGTGTACTAGTACACACGCTCTGGGGGGGGGGGGGGAATTTTGGCCTCGTAACGGTATTCCGCAAAACCAGCGCCCTGTCGACCATCTCGGAGTGCCGATTCCGAATTGTGGTCACATAAGCGATTCCGATGCCTGTGCGGAAAGAGGTGCCCAATTCTTTCGCTGAAGGGGTGGGAATAAACCAGAGGGGGTGAGTTTATCGGCGATGTTCGGGCACCCATATCCACGACATGGGGAGGAGATCTCACGTCGAGTTGAACACGACTTCCGATCACTGTGACTGGGCGGCTCCGCGTGTGGGGTCCGCCAGCGATTCACGTAATCGAGGGAATTTCGACCCCGAAACGACGTCTTATCGCCTGAGGCTATAAGGGGACATCGAGCGCCTCTGAGTGCCGATTTCGAATTAGGGTCTTATAAGCGATTCCGATAACCGGACGAAAAGTTATGCCCGTTTGAGCGAAGGGGTTGTCCGTATGCGATCGCATCGGCAGCCTGCGACCGCGCTCCTGGAGCGGAATTTGGGCCCCGGACCGAAAATCTCCGAATGCGACCATTTATCGACCAGGTTGAAGTGCCGATTCTTAATTGGGGGCTCACGGGCGGTTCCGACCCCCGGGCGAATAAATATCCGCATCCGACCGGAGGGTACGGCAGTCGGTGTACTAGTCCTCACGCTCCGGGGGGGAATTTTGGCCCCGGAAAGGAATTCCATGAAATCAGAGCCCTGTCGACCGTCTCGGAGTGCCGATTCCGAATTGTGGTCACATAAGCGATTCCGATGCCCGTGCGGAAAGTTATGCCCAATTCTTTCGCTGAAGGGGTGGGAATAAACCGGAGGGGGTGACTATATCGGTGATGTTCGGGCACCCATATCCACGACCTAGGGAGGAGATCTCGCATCGAGTTGAACATAACTACCGATCGCTGTGACTGGGCGGCTACGTGTGTGGGGTCCGCCAGCGATTCGTGTAATCGAGGTAGTCGCTACTGCCAAAAAATCATGGAATAGGGGAGATCGTCGGCTAGAATCATAATTTCGGAGTGCGAAACGAATATTTTTCGACCCCGAAACGACGTCTTATCACCTGAGGCAATAAGGGGGCATCCAGCGCGTCTTAGTGCCGATTCCGAATTGGGGTCTCATAAGCGATTCTGATAATCGAGCGAAAAGTTATGCCCGTTTGAGCGAAGGGGTGTCTGTATGCGATCGCATCGGCAGCCTGCAACCGCGCTCCCGGAGAGGAATTTGGGTGCCGGACCGGAAATCTCTGAATGCAACCATTTATCGACCGGGTCCAAGTGCCGATTCTGAATTGCGGCCTCGTGGGCGGTTTCGACCCCTGGGCTTATAAATATCCACGTCCGACCGGAGGGTACGGCAGTCGGTGTACTAGTACACACGCTCCGGGGGGGATTTTGGCACCGGAATGGAATTCCATGAAACCAGCACCCTGTCGACCGTCTCGGAGTGCCGATTCCGAATTGTGGTCACATAAGCGATTCCGATGCCCGTGCGGAAAGTTATGCCCAATTCTTTCGCTGAAGGGGTGGGAATAAACCGGAGGGGGTGACTTTATCGGCGAAGTTCGGGCACCCATATCCACGACATGGGGAGGAGATCTCGTGTCGAGTTGAACACGACTTCCGATTGCTGTGACTGGGCGGTTCTGCGTGTGGGGTCCGCCAACGATTCGCGTAATCGAGGGAGTCGCTACAGCCAAAAAACCTTGGAATAGGGGAGATTGTCGGCTAGAATCACAATTTTGGAGTGCGAAACGAAGGTTTTTCGACCCTGAAACGACGTCTTATCGCCTGAGGCAATAAGGGAGCATCGAGCGCGTCTGAGTGCCGATTTCGAATTGGGGTCTTATAAGCGATTCCGATAACCGAGCGAAAAGTTATGCCCGTTTGAGCGGAGGGGTATCCGTATGCGATCGCATCGGCAGCCTGCGACAGCGCTCCCGGAGAGTAATTTGGGCGCCGGACCGGAAATCTCCGAATGCGACCATTTATCGACTGGGTCGAAGTGCCGATTCTGAATTGGGGCCTGGCGGGCGATTCCGACCCCCGGGAGAAAAAATATCCGCGTCCGACCGGAGGGTACGGCAGTCGGTGTACTAGTACACACGCTCCGTGGGGGAATTTTGGCGCCGGTATGGAATTCCACAAAACCAGCGCCCTGTCGACCGTCTTGGAGTGCCGATTCCGAATTATGGTCACATAAGCGATTCCGATGCCCGTGCGGAAAGTGGTGCCCAATTCTTTCGCTGAAGGGGTGGGAATAAACCGGAGGAGGTGACTATATCGAGGATGTTCGGGAACCCATATCCACGACCTGGGGAGGACATCTCGCGTCGAGTTGAACATGACTACCGATCATTGTGACTGGGTGGCTCCGCGTGTGGGGTCCTCCTGCGATTCGCGTAATCGAGGGAGTCGGTACTGTCGAAAAACTTTGGAATAGGGGAGATCGTCGACTAGAATCACATTTTTGGAGTACGAAATGAATGTTTTTTGACCCCGAAATGACGTCTTATCGTCTGAGGCAATAAAGGGTCGTCGAGCGCGTCTGAGTGCCGATTCCGATTTGGGGTCTTATAAGCGATTCCGATAACCGAGCAAAATGTTATGCCCGTTTGAGCGAAGGGGTGTCCGTATGCGATCGCATCGGTAGCCTGCGACCGCGCTCCCGGAGTGGAATTTGGGCCCCAGACCGAAAATCTCCGAATGCGACCATTTATCGACCGGGTCGAAGTGTCGATTCTGAAATGGGGCCTCGCGGGCGGTTCCGACCCCTGGGCGAATAAATATCCGCGTCTGACCGGAGGGTACGACAGTCGGTGTACTAGTACACACGCTCCGGGGAGGAATTTTGGCGTCGGAATGGAATTCCACGAAACCAGCACCCTGTCGACCATCTCGGAGGGCCGATTCCGAATTGTGGTCACATAAGCGATTCCGATGCCCGTGCGGAAAGTTATGCCCAAATCTTTCGCTGAAGGGGTGGGAATAGACCGGAGGGGGTGACTTTATCGGTGATGTTCGGGCACCCATATCCAGGACATGGGGAGGAGATCTCGTGTCGAGTTGAACACGACTTCTGATCGCTGTGACTGGGCGGCTCCGCGTGTGGGGTCCGCCAGCGATTCGCGTAATCGAGGGAGTTGCTACTGCCAAAAAACCTTGGAATAGGGGAGATCGTCGGCTAGAATCGTAATTTCAGAGTGTGAAACGAAGGTTTTTCGACCCCGAAATGACGTCTTATCACCTGAGCAATAAGGGGGCGTCGAGCGCGTCTGAATGCCAATTCCGAATTGGGGTCTTATAAGCGATTCCGATAACCGAGTGAAACGTTATGCCCGTTTGAGCGAAGATGTGTCCGTATGCGATCGCATCGGCAGCCTGCGAGCGCGCTCGTAGAGAGGAATTTGGGCGCCGGACCGGAAATCTCTGAATGCGACCATTTATCGACCGGGTCGAAGTGCCGATTCTGAATTGGGGCCTCGCGGGCGGTTCTGACCCTCGGGCGAATAAATATCCGCGTCCGACCTGAGGGTACGGCAGTCGGTGTACTAGTACACACGCTCCGGGGGGGAATTTTGGCGCCGGAATGGAATTCCACGAAACTAGCACCCGGTCGACCGTCTCGGAGTGCCAATTCCGAATTGTTGTCACATAAGCGATTCCGATGCCCGTGCGGAAAGTTATGCCCAATTCTTTCGCTGAAGGGGTGGGAATAAACCGGAGGGGGTGACTTTATCGGCGATGTTCGGGCACCCACATCCACGACATGGGGAGGAGATCTCGTGTCCTGTTGAACACGACTTCCGATCGCTGTGACTGGGCGGCTCCGCGTGTGGGGTCCGCCAGCGATTCGCATAATCGAGGGAGTCGCTACTGCCAAAAAACCTTGGAATAGGGGAGATCGTCGGCTAGAATCGTAATTTCAGAGTGTGAAACGAAGGTTTTTCGTCCCCGAAATGACATCTTATCGCCTGAGGCAATAAGGGAGCGTCGAGCGCGTTTGAGTGCCGATTCCGAATTTTGGTCTTATAAGCGATTCCGGTAACCGAGCGAAAAGTTATGCCCGTTTGAGCGAAGGGGTGTCCGTATGCGATCGCATCGGCAGCCTCCGAACGCGCTCCCGGAGAGGAATTTGGGCGCCGGACCGGAAATCTCCGAATGCGACCATTTATCGACCGGGTCGAAGTATCGATTCTGAATTGGGGCCTCGCGGGCGGTTCTGACCCCCGGGCGAATAAATATCCTCGTCTGACCTGAGGGTACGGCAGTCGCTGTACTAGTACACACGCTCCGGGGGGGAATTTTGGAGCCGGAATGGAATTCCACGAAACCAGCGCCCTGTCGACCGTCTCGGAGTGCCGATTCCGAATTGTGGTCACATAAGCGATTCCGATGCCCGTGCGGAAAGTTATGCCCAATTCTTTCACTGAAGGGGTGGGAATAAACCGGAGGGGGTGACTTTATCTGCGATGTTTGGGTACCCATATCCACGACATGGGGAGGAGATATCGTGTCGAGTTGAACACGACTTCCCATCGCTGTGACTGGGCATCTCTGCGTGTGGGGTCCTCTAGTGATTCACGTAATCGAGGGAGTCGCTACTGCCAAAAAACCTTGGAATAGGGGAGATCGTCGGCTAGAATCACAATTTCAGAGTGCGAAACAAAGGTTTTTTGACCCAGAAACGACGTCTTATCAGCTAAGGCAATAAGGGATCGTCGAGCACGTCTGAGTGCCGATTCCGAATTGGGGTCTTATAAGCAATTCCGATAAACGAGCGAAAAGTTATGCCCGTTTGAGCGAAGGGGTGTCTGTATGCGATCGCATCGGCAGCCTGCGGCCGCGCTCCTGGAGAAGAATTTGGGGGCTGGACCGGAAATCTCCAAATGCGACCATTTATCGACCGGGTCCAAGTGCCGATTCTGAATTGGGGCCTCGCGGCGGTTCCGACCTCTGGGCGAATAAATATCCGCGTCCGAACGGAGGGTTCGGCAGTCGGTGTACTTGTACACAAGCTCCGGGGGGGGGGGGGGGGAATTTTGGTGCCGGAATGGAATTCCACGAAACCAGCGCCCTGTCGACCGTCTAGGAGTGCCAATTCCGAATTGTGGTCACATAAGCGATTCCAATGGCCGTGCAGAAAGTTATGCCCAATTCTTTCGCTGAAGGGGTGGGAATAAACCGGAGGGGGTGACTTTATCGGTGATGTTCGGGCACCCATATCCACGACATGGGGAGGAGATCTCGCGTCGAGTTGAACACGACATCCGATCGCTGTGACTGGGCGGCTCCGCGTGTGGGTTCGCCAGCGATTCGCGTAATCGAGGGAGTCGCTACTGCTAAAAAACCTTGGAATAGGGGAGATCGTCGGCTAGAATCGCAATTTCGAAGTGCGAAACCAAGGTTTTTCGACCCTAAAACGACGTCTTATCGCCTGAGGCCTTAAAGGGGCATCGAGCGCGTCTGAGTGCCGATTCTGATTTTGGGTCTTATAAGCGATTCCGATAACCGAGCGAAAAGTTATGCCCATTCGAGCGAAGGGGTGTCCGTATGCGATCGCATCGGCAGCCTGCGACCGCGCTCCCGGAGAGGAATTTGGGCGCCGGACCGGAAATCTCCGAATGCGACCATTTATCGACTGGGTCGAAGTGTCGATTCTGAATTGGGGCCTCGCGGGCGGTTCTGACCCCCGGGCGATTAATTATCCGCGTCCGACCGGAGGGTATGGCAGTCGGTGTACTAGTACACATGCTCCGGGGTGGAATTTTGGCGCCGGAATGGAATTCCGCGAAACCACCGCTCTGTCGACCATCTCGGAGTGCCGATTCCAAATTGTGGTCACATAAGCGATTCCGATGCCCGTGCGGAAAGTTATGCCCAATTCTTTCGCTTAAGGGGTGGGAATAAACTGGAGGGGGTGACTTTATCGGCGTAGTTCGGGCACCCATATCTACGACATGGGGAGGATATCTCGCGTCGCATTGAACACAACTTCCGATCGCTTTGTCTGGGCGGCTCCGCGTGTGGGGTCCGCTAGCTATTCACGTAATCTAGGGAGTGGCTACTGCCAAAAAACCTTGGAATAGGGGAGATCGTCGGCTAGAATCGTAATTTCAGAGTGTGAAACGAAGGTTTTTCAACCCCAAGACGACGTCTTATCGCCTAGGGCAATAAAGGGACGTCGAGTGCCTCTGAGTGCCGATTCCGAATATGGGTCTTATAAGCGATTCCGATAACCGAGCAAAAAGTTATGCCCGTTTGAACGAAGGGGTGTCCGTATGCGATCGCATCGGCAGCCTGCGACCGCGCTCCCGAAGAGGAATTTGGGGGCCGGACAGGAAATTTCCGAATGCGACCATTTACCGACCGGGTCGAAGTGCCGATTCTGAATTGGGGCCTGGCGGGCGGTTCCCACCCTCGGGCGAATAATATCCACGTCCGACCGGAGGGTACAGCAGTCGGTGTACTAGTACACAAGCTCCGGGGGAGGGGGGGGGGGGGGAATTTTGGCCCCGAAATAGTATTCCGCAAAACCAGCGCCCTGTCGACCGTCTCGGAGTGCCGATTTCGAATTGTGGTCACTTATGCGATTCCGATGCCCGTGCGGAAAGTTATGCCCAATTCTTTCGCTGAAGGGGTGGGAATAAACCGGAGGGGGTGACTATATCGGCGATGTTGGGGCGCCCATATCCACGCCCTGGGGAGGAGATCTCACGTAGAGTTGAACACGACTTCCGATCGCTCTGACTGGGCGGCTCCACGTGTGGGGTCCGCCAGCAATTCGCGTAATCGAGGGAGTCGCTACTGCCAAAAAACCATGGAATAGGGGAGATCGTCGGCTAGAATAACAATTTTGGAGTACGAAACGAAGGTTTTTCGACCCTGAAATGACATCTTATGGTCTGAGGCAATAAGGTGGCGTCGAGCGCCTCTTAGTGCCGATTCCGAATTGGGGTATTATAAGCGATTCCGATAACCGAGCGAAAAGTTATGCCTGTTTGAGCGAAGGGGTGTCCGTATGCGTTCGCATCGGCTGCCCGCGACCGCGCTTCCGGAGAGGAATTAGGGCGCCCGACCGGAAATCTCCGAATGCAACCATTTATCGACTGGGTCGAAGTGCCGATTCTGAATTGGGGCCTCGCGGGCGGTTCCGACCCCCGGGCGAATAAATATCCGCGTCCGACCGGAGGGTATGGCAGTCGGTGTCCTAATACACATGCTCCGGGGTGGAATTTTGGCACCGGAATGGAATTCCGCGAAACCAGCGCCCTGTCGTCCATCTCGGAGTGCCGATTCCGAATTGCGGTCACATAAGCGATTCCGATGCCCGTGCAGAAAGTTATGCCCAATTCTTTCGCTTAAGGGGTAGGAATAAACCGGAGGGGGTGACTATATCGGCGATGTTCGGGCACCTATATCCACGACCTGGGGAGGAGATCTCGCGTCGAGTTGAACACGATTTTCGATCGCTGTGACTGGGCGGCTCCCCTCGAAACGACGTCTTATCGCCTGAGGCAATAAGGGGGCATCGAGAGCGTCTGAGTGCCGATTCCTAATTGGGGTCTTATAAGCGATTCCGATAACCGAGCGAAAAGTTATGCCTATTTGAGCAAAGGGGTGTCCGTATGCGATCGCATCGGCAGCCTGCGACCGCGCTCCCGGAGGGGAACTTGGGCGCCCGACCGGAAATCTCAGAATGCGACCATTTATCGACCGGGTCGAAGATCCAATTCTGAGTTGGGGCCTCGCGGGCGGTTCCGACCCCCGGGAGAATAAATATCCGCGTACGACCGGAGGGTACGGCAGTCGGTGTACTAGTACAAAAGCTCGGGGGGGGGGGGGGAGGGTATTTTGGCCCTAGAACGGAATTCTGTGAAACCAGCGCTCTGTCGACTGTCTCGGAGTGCCGATTCCGAATTGTGGTCACATAAGCGATTCCGATGCCCGTGCGGAAAGTTATGCCCAATTCTTTTACTGAAGGGGTGGAATAAACCGGAGGGGGTGACTATATCGGCGATGTACGGGCACCCATATCCACGACCTGGGGAGGAGATCTCACGTCGAGTTAAACACGACTTCCGATCGCTGTGACTAGGCGGCTCCGCGTGTGGGGTCCGCCAGTGATTCGCATAATCGAGAGAGTCGCTACTGCCAAAAAACCTTGGAATAGGGGAGATGGTCGGCTAGAATCGCAATTTTGGAGTGCGTTACGAAGGTTTTTTGACCCCTAAACGGCGTCTTATCGTGTTGGTCGAGCGCGTGTGAGTGCTGATTCCGAATTGGGGTCTTATAAGCGATTCCGATAACCGAGCAAAAAGTTATGCCCGTTTGAGCGAAGGGGTGTCCGTATGCGATCGCGTTGGCAGCCTGCGACCGCGCTCCCGGAGAGGAATGTGGGCGCCGGACCGGAAATCTCCGAAAGCGACCATTTATCGACCGGGTCGAAGTGTCGATTCTTAATTGGGGCCTGGCGGGCGGTTCCGACCCCCGGGCGAATAAATATCCGCGTCCGACCGGAGGGTACGGCAGTCGATGTACTAGTGCCCACGCTCGGGGGGGGGGGGGGGGGAATTTTGGCCCCGGAACGGTATTCTGCAAAATTAGTGCCATATCGACCGTCTCGGAGTGCCGATTCCGAATTATGGTCACAAAAGCGATTCCGATGCCCGTGCGAAAAGTTATGCCCAATTCTTTCGTTGAAGGGGTGGAATAAACCGGAGGGGGTGACTTTATCCGCGATGTTCGGGCACCCATATCTACGACAAGGGGAGGATATCTCACGTCGAGTTGAACATGACTTTCGATCGCTGTGACTGGGCGTCTCCGCGTGTGGGGTCCGCCAGCGATTCACGTAATCGAGGGAGTGCCTACAGCCAAAAAACCGTGCAATAAGGGAGATCGTCGGCTAGAATCGCAATTTTGGAGTGTGAAATGAAGGTTTTTTGACCCCGAAATGACGTCTTATCGCCTGAGTGCCGATTCTGAATTGGGGTCTTATAAGCGATTCCGATAACCGAGCGAAAAGTTATGTCTGTTTGAGCGCAGGGGTGTCCGTATGCGATCGCATCGGCAGCCTCCGACCGCGCTCCCGGAGTGGAATTTGGGGGACGGACCGGAAATCTCCAAATGCGACCATTTACCGACCGGGTCGAAGTGCCGATTCTGAATTGGGGCCTGGTGGGCGGTTCCGACCCCTGGGCGAATAAATATCCGCGTCCGACCGGAGGGTACGGCAGTCGGTGTACTAGTACACACGCTCTGGGGGGGAATTTTGGCCCCGGAACGGTATTCTGCAAAATTAGTGCCCTATTGACCGTCTCAGAGTGCCGATTCCGAATTGTGGTCACATAAGCGATTCCGATGCCCGTGCGGAAAGTTATGCCCAATTCTTTCGTTGAAGGGGTGGGAATAAACCGGAGGGGGTGACTTTATCGGCGATGTTCGGGCACCCATATCCACGACATGGGGAGGAGATCGCGCGTCGAGTTGAACACGACATCCAATCGTTGTGACTGGGCGGCTCCGCGTGTGGGGTCCGCCAGCGATTCACGTAATCAAGGGAGTCGCTACTGCCAAAAAACCTTGGAATAGGGGAGATCATTGGCTAGAATCGCAATTTCGGAGTGCGAAACGAAGATTTTTCGACCCCGAAACGACGTCTTATCGCCTAGGAAATAAGGGGGCGTCGAGCGCCTCTGAGTGCCGATTCCGAATTGGGTTCTTATAAGCGATTCCGATAACCGAGCGAAAAGTTATGCCCGTTTGAGCGAAAGGGTGTCTGTATGCGATCGCATCGGCAGCCTGCGACCACGCTCCCGGAGAGGAATTTAGGCGCCGGACCGTAAATCTCCGAATGCGACCATTTATCGACCGGGCCTAAGTGCCAATTCTGAATTGGGGCCTCGCGGGCGGTTCCGACCCCCGGGCGAATAAATATCCGCGTCCGACTGGAGGGTACGGCAGTCGGTGTACTAGTACACACGCTTCAAAAGGGAATTTTTGCCCCGGAACGGTATTCCGCAAAACCAGCGCCTTGTCGACCGTCTCAGAGTGCCGATTCCGAATTGTGGTCACATAAGCGATTCCGATGCCCGTGCGGAAAGTTATGCCCAATTCTTTCGCAGAAGGGGTGGGAATAAACCAGAGGGGGTGACTTTATCGGCGATGTTCGGGCACCCATATCCACGACATGGGTAGGAGATCTCGCATCGAGTAGAACATGACTTCCGATCGCTGTGACTGGGCGGCTCTGCGTGTGGGCTCCGCCAGCGATTCACGTAATCGAGGGAGTGGCTACTGCGAAAAAAACATTGGAATAGGGGAGATCGTCGGCTAGAATCGCAATTTTGGAGTGCGAAATGAAGGTTTTTTGACCCCGAAACGACGTCTTATCGCCTGAGGCAATAGGGGGGTGTCGAGCACCTCTGAGTGCTTATTCCAAATTGGGGTCTTATAAGCGATTCCGATAATCGAGCGAAAAGTTATGCCCGTTTGAGCGAAGGGGTGTCCGTATGCGATTGCATCGGCGGCATACGACCGTGCTCCCGGAGAGGAATTTAGGCGCCGGACCGGAAATCTCCGAATGCGACCATTTATCGACCGGGTCGAAGTGTCGATTCTGAATTGGGGCCTGGGGGCGGTTCCGACCCCCGGGCGAATAAATATCCGCGTCCGACCGGAGGGTACGGCAGTCGGTGTACTAGTACACACGCTCCGGGGGGGATTTTGGCCCCGGAACGGAATTCTGTGAAACTAGCGCCCAGTCGACCGTCTCGCAGTGCCGATTCTGAATTGTGTCACATAAGCGATTTCGATGCCTGTGCGGAAAGTTATGCCCAATTCTTTCGCTGAAGAAGTGGGAATAAACCGGAGGGGGTGACTATATCGGCGGTGTTCGGGCAGCCATATCCACGACCTGGGGAAGAGATCTCGCGTAGAGTTGAACACAACTTCCGATCGCTGTGACTGGGCGGCTCCACATGTGGGGTCCGCCAGTGATTCACGTAATCGAGGGAGTCGCTACTGCCAAAAAACCTTGGAATAGGGGAGATCGTCGGCTAGAATCACAATTTCAGAGTGCGAAATGAAGGTTTTTCGTCCCCGAAACGACATCTTATCGCCTGAGGCGATTAGAGGGTGTCGAGCACCTCTGAGTGCCGATTCCGAATTGGGGTCTTATAAGCGATTCCGATAACGAGCGAAAAGTTTTGCCCGTTTGAGCGAAGAGGTGTCCGTATGCGATCCCATCGGCAGCTTGCGACCGCGCTCCCGGAGAGGAATTTGGGCACTGGACCGGAAATCTCCGAATGCGACCATTTATCGACCGTGTCTAAGGGCCGTTTCTGAATAGGGTACGGCAGTCGGTGTACTAGTACACACGCTCCCGGGGGGGGGGGGGGTGGTGATTTTGGCCCTGGAACGGAATTCCGCAAAACTAGCGCCTTGTCGACCATCTTGGAGTGCCGATTCCGAATTGTGGTCACATAAGCGATTCCGATGCCCGTGCGGAAAGTTATGCCCAATTCTTTCGCTGAAGGGGTGGGAATAAACCGGAGATGGTGACTATATCGGCGATGTCGGGCACCTATATCCATGACCTGAGGAGGAGTTCTCACGTCAAGTTGAACATGACTTCGATCGCTGTGACTAGGCGGCTCTGCGTGTGGGCTTCGCCAGCGATTCACGTAATCGAGAGAGTCGTTACTGACAAAAAACCTTGGAATAGGGGAGATCGTCGGCTAGAATCGCAATTTCGGAGTGCGAAATAAAGGTTTTTCGACCCCGAAACTACGTTTTATCACCTGAGGTAATAAGGGGGCGTCGAGCGCCTCTGAGTGCCGATTCCGAATTGGCATCTTATTAGTGATTCCGATAACCGAGCTAAAAGTTATGCCCGTTTGAGCGAAGGGGTGTCCGTATGCGATCACATCGGCAGCCTGCGACCGTGCTCCCGGAGAGGAATTTGGGCGCCTGACCGGAAATCTCAGAATGCGACCATTCACCGACCAGGTCGAAGTGCCGATTCTGAATTGGAGCCTCACGGGCGGTTCCGACCCACGGGCGAATAAATATCCGCGTTCGACCTGAGGGTAGGGCAGTTGGTGTACTAGTACACACGCTCCCGGGGGGGGGGGGGGGGGGAATTTTGGCCCCGGAATGGAATTCCGTGAATCTAGAGCCCTGTCGACCGTCTCGGAGTGCCGATTCTGAATTGTGGTCACATAAGCGATTCCGATGTCCGTGCGGAAATTTATGCCCAATTCTTTCGCTGAAGGGGTGGGAATAAACCAGAGGGGGTGACTATATCGACGATGGTCGGGCACCCATATCCACGACCTGGGGAGGAGATCTCGCGTCGAGTTGAACACGACTTCCGATCGCTGTGACTGGGCGGCTCCACGTGTTGGGTCCGCCAGCGATTCACGTAATCGAGGGTGTTGCTACTGCCAAAAAACCTTGGACTGGGGAGATCGTCGGCCAGAATCACAATTTTGGAGTGCGAAATGAAGGTTTTTCGACCCTGAAACGACGTCTTATCGCCTGAGACAACAATGGGGCATCGAGCGCCTCTGAGTGCCGATTCCGAATTGGGGTCTTATAAGCGATTCCGATAACCGAGCGAAAAGTTATGCCCATTTGAGCGAAGGGGTGTCCGTATGCGATCGCATCGACAGCCTGCGACCGCGCTCCCGGAGAGGAATTTGGGTGCCGGACCGGAAATCTCCGAATGCGAACATTTACCGACCGGGTCGAAGTGCCGATTCTGAATTAGGGCCTCGCGGGCGGTTCCGACCCCCGTGCGAATAAATATCCGCGTCCGACCGGAGGGTACGGCAGTCAGTGTACTAGTACACACGTTCCGGGGGGGAATTTTGGCCCCGAAACGGAATTCCGTGAAACTAGCGCCCTGTCGACCGTCTCAGAGTGCCGATTCCGAATTGTGGTCACATAAGCGATTCCGATGCCCGTGCGGAATGTTATGCCCAATTCTTTCGCTGAAGGGGTGGGAATAAACCGGAGGGGGTGACTATATTGCGATGTTCGGGCACCCATATCCACGACCTGGGGAGGAGATCTCGCGTCGAGTTGAACACGACTTCTGATCTCTGTGACTGGCCGGCTCCACGTGTGGGGTCCTCCAGCGATTCACGTAATCGAGGGAGTCGCTACTGCCAAAAAACCTTGGAATAGGGGAGATCGTCGGCTAGAATCGCAATTTCGGAGTGCAAAATGATGGTTTTTCGACCCCGAAACGACATCTTATCGCCTGAGGCAATAAGGGGGTGTCGAGCGCCTCTGAGTGCCGATTCCAAATTGGGGTCTTATAAGCGATTCGGATAACTGAGCGAAACGTTTTGTCCGTTTGAGCTAAGGTGTGTCCGTATGCGATCGCATCGGCAGCCTGCGACCGTGCTCCCGGAGAGTAATTTGGGCACCGGACCGGAAATCTCCGAATGCGACCATTTACCGGCCGGGTCGAAGTGCCGATTCTGAATTGGGGCCTCGCGGGCGATTCCGACCCCCGGACGAATAAATATCTGCGTCCGACCGGAGGGTACGGTAGTCGGGGTATAGTACACACGCTTCGGGGGGGAATTTTGGCCCCAGAACGGAATTCCGTGAAACTAGCGCCCTGTCGACCGTCTCGGAGTGCCGATTCTGAATTGTGGTCACATATGCGATTCCGATACCCGT
Source organism: Colocasia esculenta (assembly GCA_014218235.1). Taxonomy (NCBI): domain Eukaryota; kingdom Viridiplantae; phylum Streptophyta; class Magnoliopsida; order Alismatales; family Araceae; genus Colocasia; species Colocasia esculenta. Next base: position 29,625 of record JACBKR010002424.1, read on the forward strand.
GCGGAAAGTTATGCCCAATTCTTTCGCTGAAGGGGTGGGAATAAATCGGAAGGGGTGACTATATCGGCGATGTTCAGGCACCCATATCCACGACCTGGGGAGGAGATCTCGCGTCGAGTTGAACACGACCTCCGATCGCTGTGACTGGGCGGCTCTGCATGTGGGCTCCATCAGTGATTCAAGTAATCAAGGGAGTCGCTACTGCCAAAAAACCTTAGAATAGGGTAGATCGTCGGCTAGAATCGTAATTTCGGAGCGCGAAATAAAGGTTTTTCGACCCCGAAATGACGTCTTATTGCCTCAGGCAATGAGTGGGTGTCGAGCGCCTCTGAGTGCCGATTCCGAATTGGGGTCTTATAAGCGATTCCGATAACCGAGCGAAAAGTTATGCCCGTTTGAGCGAAGGGGTGTCTACATGCGATCGCATCGGCAGACTGCGACCGCGCTCCCAGAGGGAAATTTGGGCGCCGGACCGGAAATCTTCGAATGTGAACATTTACCGACCGGGTCGAAGTGCCGATTCTGAATTGGGGCCTCGCGGGTGGTTCCGACCTCCGGGCGAATAAATATCCGCGTCTGACCGGAGGGTACGGCAGTCGGTGTATAGTACACACGCTCCGGGGGGGGGGGGGGGAATTTTGGCCCCGGAATGGAATTCCGTGAAACTAGCGCCCTGTCGACTGTCTCGGAGTGCCGATTGCGAATTGTGGTCACATAAGCGATTCCGATGCACGTGCGAAAAGTTATGCCCAATTCTTTCGCTGAAGGGGTGGGAATAAACCGGAGGTGGTGACTATATCGGTGATGTTCGGGCACCCATATCCACGACCTGAGGAGGAGATCTCGCATCGAGTTGAACACGACTTCCGATCGCTGTGACTGGGCGGCTCTGCGTGTGTGCTCCACAAGCGATTCAAGTAATCGGGGGAGTCGCTACTGCCAAAAAACCTTAGAATAGGGGAGATCGTCGTATATAATCCCAATTTCGGAGTGCGAAATGAAGGTTTTTCGACCCCGAAATGACGTCTTATCGCCTGAGGCAATAAGGGGGTGTCGAGCGCCACTGAGTGCAATTCCGAATTGGGGTTTTATAAGCGATTCTGATAACCGAACGAAAAGTTTTGCCCGTTTGAGCGAAGGGGTGTCCGTATGCGATCCCATCGGCATCCTGCGACCGCGCTCCCAGAGAGGAATTTGGGCGCTGGACTGAAAATCTCCGAATGCGACCATTTATCGACCGGGTCGAAGGGCTGATTCTGAATTGGGGCATCACGGGCGGTTCTGACCCCCGGGCGAATAAATATCCGCGTTCGACCAGAGGGTACGGCAGTCGGTGTACTAGTACCCACGCTCCGGGGGGGGGGGGGGGGGATTTTCGCCCCGGAATGGAATTCCGCGAAACTAGCGCCGTGTCGACCGTCTTGGAGTGCCGATTCCGAATTGTGGTCACATAAGCGATTCCGATGCCCGTGCGGAAAGTTATGCCTAATTTTTTCGCTGAAGGGGTGGAAATAAACCGGAGGTGGTGACTATATCGGCGATGTTCGGGCACCATATCCACGACCTGAGGAGGAGATCTTGCGTCGAGTTGAACACGACTTCCGATCGATGTGACTGGGCGGCTCTGCGTGTGGGCTCCGCCAGCGATTCACGTAATCGAGAGAGTCGCTACTGATAAAAAATCTTGGAATAGGGGAGATCATCAGCTAGAATCGTAATTTCAGAGTGCGAAATGAAGATTTTTCGACCCTGAAACGACGTATTATCACCTGAGGCAATTAAGGCGCATCGAGCGCCTCTGAGTGCTGATTCCGAATTGGTGTCTTATAAGCGATTCCGATAACCGAGCGAAAAGTTATGCTAATTTGAGCGAAGGGCTGTCCGTATGCGATCCCATCGGCAGCCTGCGACCGCGCTCCCGGAGAGGAATTTGGGCGCTGGACCGGAAATCTCCGAATGTAACCATTTATCGACCGGGTCGAAGGGCCGATTCTGAATTGGGGCCTTACGGGCGGTTCCGACCCCCGGGGGAATAAATATCCGCGTTCGACCGGAGGGTACGGCAGTCGGCGTACTAGTACACACGCTCCCGGGGGGGATTTTGGCCCCGGAACGGAATTCCGTGAAACTAGCGCCCTGTCGACCGTCTCGGAGTGCCGATTCCAAATTGTGGTCACATAAGCAATTCCGATGCCCGTGCGGAAAGTTATGCCCAATTCTTTCGCTAAAGGGGTGTGAATAAACCGGAGGGGGTGACTATATCGGCGATGTTCGGGCACCCATATCCACGACCTGGGGAGGAGATCTTGCATCGAGTTGAACACAACTTCCGATCACTATGACTGGACGGCTCTGCGTGTGGGCTCCGCCAGTGATTCACGTAATCGAGGGAGTCTCTACTGTGAAAAAACCTTGGAATAGGGGAGATCGTCGGCTAGAATCGCAATTTCGGAGTGCGAAATGAAGGTTTTTCGACCCCGAAACGACATCTTATCGCCTAAGACAATAAGGTGGCGTCCAGCGGCTCTGAGTGCCGATTCCGAATTGTGGTCTTATAAGCGATTCCGATAACCGAGCGAAAAGTTATTCCCGTTTGAGCGAAGGGGTGTCCGTATGCGATCGCATCGGCAGCCTGCGACCGCGCTCCCTGAGAGGAATTTGGGCACCGGACCGGAAATCTCCGAATGCGACCATTTACCGACCGGGTCGAACTGCCGATTCTGAATTGGGGACTCGCGGGCGGTTCCGACCCCCGGGCGAATAAATATCCACGTCCGACCGGAGGGTACGGCAGTCGGTGTATAGTACACGCTCCGGGGCGGGGGGGGGGGGGGGGAATTTTGACCTCGGAACGGAATTCCATGAAACTAGCGCCCTGTCGACCGTCTCGGAGTGCCGATTCCGAATTGCGGTCACATAAGCGATTCCGATGCCCGTGCAGAAAGTTATGCCCAATTCTTTCGCTGAAGCGGTGGGAATAATCCGGAGGGGGTGACTATATCGGCGATGTTCGGGCACCCATATCCACGATCTGGTGAGGAGATCTCACGTCGAGTTGAACACGACTTCCGATCTCTGTGACTGGGTGGCTCTACATGTGGGCTCCGCCCGCGATTCAAGTAATCGAGGGAGTCGCTACTGCCAAAAAACCATAGAATAGGGGAGATCGTCGGCTATAATCGCAATTTCAGAGTGCGAAATGAAGGTTTTTCAACCCCGAAACGACATCTTATCGCCTGAGGCAATAAGGGGGTTTCGAGCGCCTCTGAGTGCCGATTCCGAATTGGGGTCTTATAAGTGATTCCGATAACCGAGCGAAAAGTTTTGCCCGTTTGAGCGAAGGGGTGTCCATATGCGATCCAATCCGCAGCCTGCGACCGCGCTCCCAGAGAGGAATTTTGGCCCTGGTCCGGAAATATCCGAATGCGACCATGTATCGACCGGGTCGAAGGGCCGATTCCGAATTGGGGCCTCTGGGGCGGTTCCGACCCCCGGGCGAATAAATATCCGCGTTCGACCTGAGGGTACGGCAGTTGGTGTACTAGTACACACGCTCCGGGGGGAGGGGGGTGATTTTGGTCCCGGAACGGAATTCCGCGAAACTAGTGCCATGTTGACCGTCTTGGAGTGCCGATTCGGAATTGTGGTCACATAAGCGATTCCGATGCCCGTGCGGAAAGTTATGCCCAATTCTTTCGCTGAAGGGGTGGGAATAAACCGGAGGTGGTGACTATATCGACGATGTTCGGGCACCCATATCCACGACCTGCGTGTGGGCTCCGCCAGCGATTCACGTAATCGAGAGAGTCGCTACTGCCAAAAACCTTAGAATAGGGGAGATCGTCGGCTATAATCGCAATTTCGGAGTGCGAAATGAAGGTTTTTCAACCCCGAAACGACGTCTTATCGCCTGAGGCAATAAGGGTGTGTCGAGCGCCTCTGAGTGCCGATTCCGAATTGGGGTCTTATAAGTGATTCCGATAACCGAGCGAAACGTTATGCCTGTTTGAGCGAAGGGCTGTCCGTATGCGATCCCATCGGCAGCCTGCGACCGTGCTCCCAGAGAGGAATTTGGGCGCTGGACCGGAAATCTCCGAATGTGACCATTTATCGACCGGATCGATGGGCCGATTCTGAATTGGGGCCTTACGAGCGGTTCTGACCCCCGTGCGAATAAATATCCACGTTCGACCGGAGGGTATGGCAATCGGTGTGCTAGTACACACGCTCCCGGGGAGGGATTTTGGCCCCGAAACGGAATTCCGCGAAACTAGCGCCCTGTCGACCGTCTCGGAGTGCCGATTCTGAATTGGGGCCTCACGGGCGGTTCCGACCCCCAGGCGAATAAATATCCACGTTCGACCGGAGGGTACGGCAATCGGTGTGCTAGTACACACGCTCCCGGGGGGATTTTGGCCCCGAAACGGAATTCCACAAAACTAGCGCCCTGTCGACCGTCTCGGAGTGCCGATTCCGAATTGTGGTCACATAAGCAAATTCCGATGCCCGTGCGGAAAGTTATGCCCAATTCTTTCTCTGATGGGGTGGGAATAAACCGGAGGGGGTGACTATATCGGCGATGTTCGGGCACCCATATCCACGACCTGGGGAGGAGATCTCATGTCGAGTTGAACATGACTTCCGATCGCTGTGACTGGCCGGCTCTGCGTGTGGGCTCCGCCAGTGATTAACGTAATCGAGGGAGTCGCTACTGCGAAAAAACCTTGGAATAGGGGAGATCATTGGCTAGAATCGCAATTTTAGAGTGCGAAATGAAGGTTTTTCGACCCCAAACCGACGTCTTATCTCATGAGACAATAAGGGGGCGTCGAGCGTCTCTGAGTGCCGATTCTGAATTGGGGTCTTATAAGCGATTCCGATAACCGAGTGAAAAGTATGCACGTTTGAGCGAAGGGGTGTCCGTATGCGATCGCATCGGCAGCCTGCGACCGCACTCTCGTAGAGGAATTTGGGTGCTGGACCGGAAATCTCCGAATGCGACCATTTACCGACCGGGTCGAAGTGCCGATTATGAATTGGGGCCTCGCGGGCTGTTCCGAGCCCCAGGCGAATAAATATTTGCATCCGACCGGAGGGTACGGCAGTCGGTGTACTAGTACACACGCTCTGGGGGGGGCGGGGAATTTTGGCCCCGAAACGGAATTCCGTGAAACTACCGCCCTGTCGACCGTCTCGGAGTGCCGATTCTGAATTGTGGTCACATAAGCGATTCTGATGCCCGTGCAGAAAGTTATGCCCAATTCTTTCACTGAAGGGGTAGGATAAACCGGAGGGGGTGACTATATCGGCGATGTTCGGGCACCCATATCCACGACCTGGGGAGGAGATCTCGCGTCAAGTTGAACACGACTCCCGATCGCTGTGACTGGGCGGCTCTGCATGTGGGCTCCGCCAGCGATTCAAGTAATCGGGGAGTCGCTACTTGCCAAAAACCTTAGAATAAGGGGGCTTCGAGCGTGAAATGAAGGTTTTTAGACCCCGAAACCACGTCTTATCACCTGAGGCA
>JACBKR010002425.1:0-36732 GCA_014218235.1 Colocasia esculenta
CTCGCAACGGAATCACACCGAACGGACAGCCGAAATGCCGAAATCACCTCAAGACCCTCAACAAAATCCTCACAGCTCTCCTCAGTTGAACAGTGCAACAACACTGTTCGGCTAGGGCAGAGACCCAAAATACACAGAGGCTAAATCGTGACGTATCGGGCCTCCACGTTTAGAAATGCGACGTACCCCGCTATCGCGATTAAACCTCCAGCGCCCGTGCATGAGACATGCGGCGTGCAAGCAGACGCGCGTGCTGAAGGCGGTCCTAAATCGCGATGGACTTGGTGGTCGCATTCATATAAGAAACGCGACGTCTGTGTTGGTCGCGTTCTTGATGAACTCGGCAGAGGTCTGTTTGGGCTGGAATTTCCAACCCTCCAACCTACCACCAAGCCACACCAACCTGTAAAAGCACACATGAACATACTCATACAACCAATGGGCCACACACTGGCCTCCAAACCCGGTAAACCTCGATCTGAACGTACCGGATATTACATAGCCACCCCACACACGTAATCAACTTACGCAACCAATCTTACGTAAATGGTTACAAAATTCAATTTTAATTCGTTTAGGATCTATGGACCACTAATTTTATACTTAAATGACATCCAATTGAGATGAGATTTCAAACATAAGCTAATTGAGTTATAATTCAAATTATGGTGATTTTAGTTTAATTTTTCAGATTAGTTTTTCGTCGAGTGAAAATTACTCCAAAAATCATTATGTCGATTAATCTTGATATCTATGCATCAATACATCAGGATATTTATATTTTTGAGATCAGTACATTCTTTTTATTATTATAGTGTTGTTAAATTTTACTTTCGTTATCGAATTTCGATGATACCCTGTCGGGGTGCGCAAATCTGAAGATAGTACCAGAATCACATAAATTATGTGAAGGATTCTAGATTCAAATGTAATCATGTTCTTGTATCTTTTTTGGTAATCAATATCTTTTCTAATGTTTAATATTTTATTATTATTTAAATTTTGGATGTTACAAATCCTCCCCCACTAAAAGAAGTTTGGCCCTCCAAACCCTATGACTAGTTTGGATTGATCACAAGGTTCAGTCTATCATGTTTTATTTGGCTTAGGTTAATCTTACCAACTATGTCATGGTTATCGAGTCATATGGTATGTGCACCTGCCATATGCCTCGTAGCCCTGGCATCGATGGAAGTTTGGTATTTAGCATTATTCACGAAGGTTTAAGAGTCAAGGTTACAATTTCAGGTTCAATTAGATGCAACATAACATAATGAGTATTTCGTAGATCCTTAACAATATCTTATTATTGTTACGGTCTCCCCCACTGAAGGTCAATCTAGATCCTCGAAATCTCCATTGATGCTGGTGACAAGCATGACATGAAAGATTGACATAATAAGCAAAAGTAACTTTTACAGGATTTCACAAAATTACATGGATTTCTCTTTAACCGGATTCAATTTTTACAACTTTGTACCCATGATATCCTTGTAGTCTGAGTATAATGGTTGCATACTTCTTGATGGCTGTGGAAGGATGCCGACTTCTTAACCAAGGAAACTGCAATTCAATTGAAAATACAGAGGTGGGGAATGAGAGGATGGATGTGTTGAAGCACCTGCCCATCCAGTTTGACTTGATGCTCTTCCATACCCATATCCAGAGTTGTCGGCACCACTACCAGTAGCATTCGAGCGAGTCATGTTTCATAGGCATCCCTTCCAGCAAGATTTGTGCTTTTATACCTCCTTAGGATCACCTTCTATTAGTCAATGGATTCATCACATAGACGTCGAGTCTCGCCTTCTCCCTATCTTGTATCTTTAACTTGCTTCCCCGCAAGCACCTCTGACCTTACCAGCACCGTAGGTTTACTAATCAATGAACCCCTGAAACCTACTGTCTTTTCTGAGAAAGTCAACAAAGCTGGAACAAACTGTCATGGTCATTTAACAATTTCTGCCCTCTTGATCTTTATCTGCCTCTCCTAAGGATCGTGGTCTTCATGACCTTCCGTTGTTCTGAGGTGTAGTTGGCTGATCTTGAATTTGTGGGAAGCTTGTGATACGGTGTTCTTGACTTCCGCATTTTAAGCATGCACCAACTCTTCTCCAGCATTCATCTACTTCATGTCCATACCTCCGACAATGGGCACATACTTCTTTCTTTTTCTTGGAATCATCATGATTGTCCTACCTTGGTTTCTTACGTGGTTGTTCAAGTTTCCTTGCTTCATCTTCCAACTCCTTTTGATCATTCTCAGATTATTCATCTTTAATGGTAGATGTCGAGCCATTCTTCTTATTCTTTGCTTTATTTCTCATTCGATCTGCTATCTCAGTTGCACCCTCTAGGGCTAATGCCCTCTTCACCATATCGGTATAGAGTGTGATTAGCATAGGTGCTAAGTAAGTAATATAATTGGGCTTCAACCCATTCAGAAATCTTTTAGCCCTTAATTTCTCAGTAGAGATCAATTGTGGAGCGTATCAAGACAATTTGGCGGATTGAGCTTCATACTCAGCTACAGACATATTTCTTTATCTCAAGTGAAAACTCCATGGCTTTCTTCTCTAATTGGCAAGTAGCTAACCTGACCTTATCTTCTTCTGGACACGGGTTACTAAAAATAAAATCCTTTCTAATTCCTTAACCCAATTTCTACTTCATCTAGATCAGCAAACCTAGGTGGTTCCATGCTCTTAAAATTCATATATATATATGAGTTACTTCCAATAACCTCAATCAATTCTCCTCATAATGCAGGGTTCTACATCCTTTTCTTTACCTTGTAGTGGTACTGGCGAACTAGGGACATTTTGATATGTGGTGCTTCTAACTTCCACATTTGAAACATGCTCCAGTCTTTCCCCAACACTCATCTCTTCCATACCCATATTTCTGAAAATATGTGCATACTTCTTTCTTCTTCTTGGATTCGATAATGCTTTGACCATCTTCTATCTTTCCTTTGACATTCTGGGGTCCTTTATTAGATGTTGAGTTGTTTTGCTGAGCAGATGGGATCTCAGAACATTCTGAAATTCAATGTTCAAAATTTCCATACCTTAAACATGCTCCAGTTTTTTCTTCAACACTTATCTTCCTCATGTCCACATTTTTACAGTATACACACGCTCCCTTCTTCTTCTTGGAATTATTATCGTTGATCTGTTGGTCTCTATCTTCAATCTTTCTTTTGATATTCCTCTGTCCTTTATCCATCACTGAGTTATTTTGTCAATTAGATTATATCATGGAACAATCTAAGATTCGATGGTTTAATCCTCCACATATCAAACATGCTCCTTGTTTTCTCCATCAATTCTCCTTGGTATGACCTGGTTTATGACAGCGTGCACAAACTTTCCTAAGTTGCTTCTTGATTTTCTCTGGCCCAACAGTTTGCTTGATTTTCTTGGTTTCCTTTTTTCTTATCATCATCTTGTTCCAATTGTTCTTTTACTGCTTGAGGTGAATGCTTCCTTCTAATGTATTTCTTCTTCCATCACGCTAGACTGAGCAAATAAGTTTAAGTTGATTAATTGACACTCAGTTTAGAAGTTAGCTTGTCTAACTAATACTATTGATATAATTAGTACCATGTGTGTAACATCCTGGTTCTTTGGCCAAACACCCTTCTGTCAGGGTCACGACATATCAGGTTGTCACCTTCTGAAGCAACTGGGGTGACCGTCGCGTTCTGGTTCACAACGCGACAGGCTACCCCGTCGCGACTCTGCTCTGACCGCAACATGCATCTTTGTCATCTTTCTGTCGGGACAGTTGGGACACGTGTCGTGGTGCATGCATATGAATGCGACATGCTAGGCCATCGTGTTCATATTGTCAGGTTTGCGGAGGCGACACGTGGCGAGTTTGGCTGTCGGGTCTGACAGATCTTCCAGATCGTGACGTCGGGGCCTATTTAGGCTAGACCATCAGATCTCCTTTTTTCTTTCCCTCTTCTTCCTCTTCCTCCTTCCCTCTGTTTGTGCTTCCTCTGTGGGGAGTGTGTGTGAGGGAGAAGGTGAGGTGTTGGGTGGTGAGTTCTACTTCGGCGTGGCATGTCTTCTTCCTCAGCATGGTGATCCTCTCCTTTGGCTTGTAGGAGGACATTCGTGGCTCGTGGATGGAGTCTTTGTAAAGCTTGGAGCGAGGAGGAGGTGGCCATGCACACGAGAAGACCCCAATGGGTTGGCTCTTCGTTTTGAGGTAGGGACTCCTTTTCCTTCCCCCCTAGTTCTATCATGCTAGGGCTTCCAACCCCACCTTCCAAGCCATTAGAATCCATGCTAGGTTATGCATGTGGGTTGGTGTTTGCCTTTTTGCTTGAATTGGGGGTTTTGGATGTTGAAGGTTTCATGCTTGCATGTGAGGGTTTTTTAGTGTAGTTGCATATCCTTGACATGCATGGGTGTTAATGAGGGTGGTTTGTGCTTATGGAATGTGTTTACATCGTTCTCCATGCTCTCCTCCCCATGTACACACCGGAGTTGTATTTTTAGGGCATTTTTGGAGGTCTTGGGTTGCCACCCGGCCTCTGTCTGTGGTCGCGACCATGTCGCGACGTGTCGCCCCATCGCCGTCTGTTGTGAACGCGTCGTCTATACCCGTTGCGTTCTTATCACGATAGGTATGTACACCGCGTTCATTCGGTTTTCGTATGGTGGCGACGGTCTACCTCGTCGCATTATTAACGCGATAGGGGTATGTGTCGCCTTCTTGACCGAGGTCACGACAGGCAGGGTCGTTGCATTCTTGTCACGACGGACTCCTGCATCGCCTCTCTAACAGAGAGAGACATGCGACCTGTTTGGAGTTTTGTTCTGCTGCATCTCTATTTCTTGGCACCTATGTTGTTTCCTAGCATGGTCCTACTCTAGTCTTTCACCCGGCGCAATGCACTTGTGGGCTTGTCCGTTGAGAGGTTGTTACCGTTACCTGGACCTCTGGTCCCCGTGGGCCTGTTTAAGGGAGTTCTCTGGGCGGCGGGCGAGCTCGAGTCTACAGACTCTGGTAGCAGAGGGGAAAACGGTAGGGGTAGTAGCATAGAGTCGTTTGTAGAACTCTCTTAGCTGAGTCTGGAACGCCGAGGTGGTTTGGTGCTCTTCCGGCGCAGATCAGCTAGTCCTTCTCACCGCCACACTTTACATGGTTCTGGAACCATCTAGGGGGGCCAGGCGTGGGACCGTAGTCCAGCTAGACTACAGCAGTTGTGGTTACTTTAGTTCCACGTCTCACTCTGACTGGAGGTGCTAGACATGGACTACGGTTGAGGGTAAGGCGCATGGCGTACCTAACTGGTTTGACTAGTGTAGTTGTTCTGTGGCTAGTGTCACTATCTAGGCAGTTGTTTACTATCTGTGTATGCAGCCTTGGGGTTGTCCGAGTGTCGTGGTTTACACGGGTTTCTGGTCCCCACGTGTTTTAGACCGTTGTCCGTGTTGTTACTTTCCACTTCCGCACTTACTCTATTATTAGAATAGATTTACTTGCTTAATTTAAGTTATATTCATAGATCTATTCTACTATTAGAACTAGTGGGAGATTGGTAGTCCCTACTGGCTTCCTCATGAAGCTCATTCCCTCCTTTACAGTTGAGACTTCACAACAGCACCACCCGCGGCGGATTGAGGAGACTAGGCCGTAGTAGACGGAGCCCTCACTGAGTAGTGTCCCTTTCTAGTTGGTACTTCACCCTCGGGGTATGCCCCTAAGGGATCAATCATTCCCTTTCTTTCTGCACTTGTACTTTGTTACGTTGGGACTGTACTAGACTTGTACTCTATGTTGGACGCTTTTCCTCCACTTGTTGGCATGTTTTAGTGCATGTTGTTGTTACTTATTCCCGTTACATATCTTGTTAGACTGGTCTGTTAGCCCTTCTGGGTCTTCAGGCCCATGGGCGGCGGCGCCGATGGTCGGATCGTTGGTGGGAGCCGGGGGTCGGGGCCGTTACAATGGTATCAGAGCAGGGGGTCTATCAAGACTTGTAATGGAACTAAGTGACATGGCAAAGTGCCATAAGAAGTATAAATAACAATGCTAGACGCAGGTTTTTTTGTTAACTTGAATGTTAGTCTATGTCATAGCACATGCCTCCGCGTAGACGCAGACAGGTCCGAGAGCTAATGGAGCATCAGGACGTTGCACCAGACAAGTCGGTTACAGCCGAGCACGTACTGGTGGATGCTCAGCCTCAGCAGGTTGACCAGCAAGGTGTTCTGCTGCAGCAGGGAGCTCAGCAGCAGCAGTGGTGTCCACCCCCGCCCCCGCTAGAGGTGTTGGATCAGTGGAGGAGGACGATGTTTCAAGCCCCTTGGTAGTACTAGCAGATGCCACAGGAAGTCAGCAATTTGCGGAGATGGCAGTAGAGGAGCAGCCACCAGCGACCCCGCAGGCAGCATTCGCCAGCCAGAGGTACCACCAGTGGTACGGCACCAGACTCCAGTTGTGGCAGCAACACCTGAGGACTGCACAACACTTCTAGAGAGGTTTCTTCGTCTTCGGCCTCCGATGTTCTACGGTGATTATAATCCAGACAGGGCAGAGAGTTGGGTCCATGAGCTCGAGCGTACTTTCGAGACTATGGACTGTGCAGATCAAGATTAGGTCAAGTTGGCAGTTTATCAGCTGAAGGGGTCAGCCCACGAGTGGTGGAGGACAGTGAGGCAGACCACTTTTTAGGGCAAGAGGCTGGACCAGATTTCTTGGGGGTAGTTCTTGGAGATCTTCCACAATGAGTACTTCCCCGACTACACGTGCCGTGAGAGGAGGGACCAGTTTCACGAGCTAACGCAGGGAGAGCTGACTGTGGCGTAGTACCACCAAAGGTTCATACAGCTTTGGTGACACGTCCCCCACGTAGCCACTAGTAATCAGGCTCGCACTGAGCGGTTCATTAGTGGGCTATGTTCAGAGTTGAGGTGGGCCATGGCTGGCCACCTCTGTGACACCTTGGGGTTGGCAGCGGCTAGGGCTACCGCCTTGGAGAGGGAGTGTCGGTTCCAGCCACAGTAGGGAGCAGGTTCGGAGAGATCTACCCCGTACCAACATCCTTCAGGCACTCGAGGGAGTGTGTCTTCTTCTTCTTCTTTTGGTACATGCGGTGCTGGCCTGACCTCGAAGTTGAAGAAGTTGTTCTCTCGAGGGGGTAGGTGGCGTTACCAGCAGTCATCTCAACAGCAACATCAGTAGGAGCAGTCAGTGCAGTAGGGCGTAGAGTAGAGCCAGCAAGGCACGGGTTGCTTTCATTGTGGGCAGCAGGGTCACTTCAAACGGGAGTGTCTGTTGAGGCAGGGGCAACAACAGTTGGCACCTACCTAGTACACTCAGTAGGCACCGCAGGCGCAGTACCCTCCACCCCAGCAGGCGCAACGTCAGCAGCAGCACCAGGGGCAGTTCCAGCAATCGCAGTAGTGCTAGCAATAGCCTTTGCGAGGACGCGGTCATGGTCGGGTGATGAACATCACCAGAGAGGAGGCGGAGGCCTCTAATCTAGTCGTCGGTACGGTTCCTATCCTTGGTAGGGTTACTCGTGTTTTGATTGATCTCGGTGCCACTCATTATTTTGCTTTAGAGGACTTATTTATTTCCTTAACTGATTTTGCTCTGGAGCGGACCTGTGACCTAGCTGTTGAGCTTCCGACGGGTGACTACGTGTGTACTCTGGGTTACCTAGAGGGTGTCACCGTCGAGGTGTAGGGTCACATTCTGCCAGCCAGACTGTTTGCCTTACAGCTCCACGACCTTAATGCCATCCTTGGCACGGATTTGCTGGAGGCACACTCTGCATTGGTGAATTGTCAGCAGAAGACTGTGCGGTTTGAGATACCTAGAGCACCTGTCCTTTGCTTCCGAGGTACCCAGTCTACCTGCCGACCTTTCGTTTCCTTTTGTAGAGCTCGATGCCTGATCCGAGATGGTTGTGTCGCTTACCTTGCTTCTGTGAGTTTCTCAGATTCTGGAAAGCTATCTAATTTAGATATACATATTGTTTGTGATTTTGCTGATGTGTTTCCAGAGGATCTACCTAGTTTACTGCCGGAGTGGGAGGTACATTTCTCCATTGAGTTGCTTCCGGGGACGATGCCTATGTCCAAGGCACCATACCAGATGGCGTAGGCGGAACTGCGGGAGTTGAAGCACCAACTCAATGAGTTACTCGAGAAGGGATTCATTCGTCCGAGTCGTTCACCTTGGGGTGCGTCTGTATTGTTTGTAAGGAAGAAGGATGGCAGTCTCAGGATGTGCATCGATTATCGACAGCTGAATCAGGTTACAGTGAAGAACAAGTATGTTACCCAGGATCGATGACTTGTTCGACCAATTACAGTCAGCTTCAGTGTTCTCAAAGATTGACTTGAGATCAGGTTACTACCAGTTGAGGATCCGAGAGTTAGATATTGCCAGATCAGCCTTCCGTACCCGCTACGGTCACTTCGAGTTTGTCGTTATGACTTTTGGGCTCACGAATGCACTGACAGCCTTCATGGAGATGATGCACAGTGTGTTCTGAGAGTACCGGAACAGGTTCATGGTAGTGTTCGTGGAAGACATCCTGGTGTACTCAGCGACGGCTAGTGCTGGAGGCACTGAGGAGTCACCAACTTTATGCTGAATTCAGCAAATGTGAATTTTAGATAAAGGAGGTGCACTTCCTTGGTCATGTGGTTTCATGTGCAGGAGTGGTGGTGGACCCCGCGAAGGTCAAGGCAGTGGTTTCGTGGGGCTAGCCCACTACAGTTGCAGAGGTGCACAGTTTTCTGGGGCTGGCAGGCTACTACAGGAGGTTTGTGCAGGACTTCGCCAGAGTTGCTGAGCCATTGACGAGGTTGACCAGGTGAGAGACCAGGTTTGTGTGGACAACAGAGTGTAAGCAGACTTTCAGGAGCTGAAGAGCAGATTGACTTCAGCTCTGATCCTTGTTGTGTCATCTGGTAGCGGTGGATTTGTTGTCTACATCGACGCTTCAGGAGCTAGTCTGGATGCCGTGCTGATGCAGCACAGGAGGGTACTCGCTTATGCTTCTCGGCAGTTGAAGAAGCATCAACAACATTACTCGACACACGACTTGGAGCGTGCAGCAGTCGTGTTTGCCTTAAGGTTGTGGAGACATTACTTGTACTGCGAGGTGTTAGAGGTGTTCACGGACCACAGCAGTTTGCAGTGTGTCTTCACTCAGAGAGATCTGAACCTCAGGCAGCACAGGTGGGTCGAGTACTTGAAGGACTACGAATTTACTCTTTCCTATCACCCGGGAAAGGCTAATGTCGCAGCGGACACTTTGAGCAGAAGATCCCACTTGAGTTCTTTATTGGTTAGACAGTGGAGGCTATTGAAGGACGCTGTGCAGGGAGTGTTCCTTCCATCGAGAGTTAGAGATAGAGCAATGTTTGCCAGCTTGACCGTTCATCCAGCCATATACAAGCAGGTGTTAGAGGCTCAGAGTGCAGATGCAGAGTTAGCGGACGTGTTGCAGATGCCAGAGGTTGAGCTAGACGAGGACAGTGAGGTCAAGTTCAGAGGCAGACTTTATGTTCCAGCGGACGTCAGGCAGGAGCTATTGGCTGAGGCACACCGTTTGAGGTTCTCTGTTCATCCGGGTTCCACCAAGATGTACCACGACTTGAGGGCACTCTTTTGGTGGCCCGGGATGAAGAGAGATATTTCTGAGTTTTTTTATCACTGCCTTACTTGTTAGCAGGCGAAGGCGAAGCACCAGTGTCCTAGTGGAGAGCTGCAGTCGCTACCCATTCTAGTGTGAAAGTGGGAGAACATCACCATAGACTTTGTTGCTAGTTTACCTCGTACTTTGCAGGGGCACGACAGGGTTTGGGTGATCGTCAACAGACTAACGAAGACAGCTCGTTTCTTGCCAGTCAGAGCAGTGTGGTCAGTGGACAGACTTGCCAGACTATTTGCGGACAGTGTTGTACCGTTGCACGGGACCCTGGTCTCTATTGTCTCAGATAGAGATTCGAGGTTCACTTCTCGTTTCTGGCGCAGTTTCCAAAGGACACTGAGCACCGAGTTGAGGTTGTGTTCGGCCTATCACCCGTAGATAGATGGTCATTCGGAGAGGACCATACAGACCCTCGATGACATGTTGAGAGCATGTTGCCTAGACTAGGGCGGCACCTGGGAGTCGCACCTTCCCATGGTGGAGTTTGCTTATAATAATAGATTTCACTCCAGCATTGGGATGGTGCCCTAGGAGGCTCTGTATGGCAGACTGTTCCGAACACCGTTACACTGGCATGAGGTTGGTGAGAGGCAGATACTGGGACCATAGTTGGTACAGTAGTGTGCAGACACAGTCAGACTGATTAGGCAGAGACTACAGACAACACAGAGCAGGTAGAAGAGCTACACAGATGTTCGCCGGAGGCCACTTCAGTTTGAGGCAGGTGACAGTGTTTTTTTGCGGATCTTGCCCACCAAGGGCATTCTCAAGTTTGGGAAGAGGGCAAGCTCAGCCCAAGGTTCGTTGGTCCTTCCCATCATGGAGCGGGTTGGCGAGGTCACTTATAGGTTGGCTCTTCCGTCCGAGTTGGTAGGTGTTCACGACATCTTCCACGTCGTGCAGTTGAGGAGGTGCAAGCCAGATCCGTCGCACGTGTTGGACTATTATAGTTAGAGGTTGCTCTAGATTTGTCAGTGCCAGAGTACCCGGTCAGTGTTGTGGACCACAAAGTGCAACAGTTGTGCAGGAGGCAGATCCCGCTCGTCAAGGTAGTTTGGGAGAACAACGTCAGTAGCGAGGCCACTTGGGAGCACGAGGACGAGATGCAGGAGCATTTTCCTTATCTGTTTGAATGTCTAGTATGTTTGCTTGCCTTCACCCTCAGGTTTCGCCTTAATTTTGAGGACGAAATTGTTTTTTTGTTGGTTAGATTGTAACATCCTGGTTCTTTGGCCAAACACCCTTCTGTCAGGGTCGCGACATATCAGGCTGTCGCCTTCTGAAGGCGACAAGGGTGACCATCGCGTTCTTGTTCAGAACGCGACGGGTTACCCCGTTGCGACTCTACTCTAACTGCAGCATGCATCTTTGTCGTCTTGCTGTCGGGACAGTTGGGACACATGTCGTGGCGCATGAATATGAACACGACATGCCAGGCCATCACGTTCATATTATCAGGTCTGCCGAGGCAACACGTGGTGAGTTTGGCTGTCGGGTCTGACGAATCTTCCAGATCGCAACGCGGGAAACTGTCAAGTTAACGATGTTAACGCGATAGCCGCCCCCGTTGCATTCTTGAGACCAGGGCCTATTTAGGCTAGGGCATCATATCTCCCTTTTTCTTTCCCTCTTCTTCCTCTTCCTCCTTCCTTCCGACCCCTCTGTCTATGCTTCCTCAGTAAGGAGTGTGTGTGAGAGAGAAGGTGAGGTGTTGGGTGGTGAGTTCTTCTCTAGTGTGGCATGTCTTCTTCCTCGGTGTGGTGATCCTATCCTTTGGATTGTAGGAGGACATTCGTGGCTCGTGGACGAAGTCTTCGTGGAGCTTGGAGCGAGGAGGAGGAGGCTATGCACAAGAGAAGACCCCAACGGGTTGGTTCTTCGTTTTTAGGTAGGGACTCCTTTGTCTTCTCCCTTAGCTCTACCATGCTAGGGCTTCCAAGCCCACCTTCCAAGCCATTAGAATCCATGCTAGGTTGTGCATGTGGGTTCGTGTTTGCCTTTTTGCTTCAATTGGGGGTTTTGGATGTTGAGGGTTTCATGCTTGCATGTGAGGGTTTTTTAGTGTAGTTGCATATCCTTGACATGCATGGGTGTGAATGAGGGTGGTTTGTGCTTATGGAATGTGTTTACATCATTCTCCATGCTCCCCTCCCCTTGTACACACCGAAGTTGTGTTTTTGGGGCATTTTTGGAGGTCTGGGGTTGCCACCCGGCCTCTGTCTGTGGTCGCGATGGGGGTTCCTATCGTGACCACGTCACAACGTATCGCCACGTCGCCCTCTGTTATAAATGCATCTTCTATACCCATCGCGTTCTTATCGCAACGTGTATGTACGACACGTTCATTCTGTTTCAGTATGGTGGCGACAGTCTACTCTGTAGTGTTATTATCGCGACAGGGGTATGTGTCGCCTTCTCGACCTAGGTCGCGACAGGCAGGGTCGTCGCGTTCTTGTCGCGATGGACCCCTGCGTCGCCTCTCTGACGGAGATGGACTGGAGACCTGTTCGGAGTTTCGTTCCGCTGCATCTCTGTTTCTTGGCACCTGTGTTGTTTCCTAGCACGGTCCTACTCTTGTCTTTCGCCTGGTGCTAGGCACTTGTGGGCTTGTCCATTGAGGGGTTGTTACCATTACCTGTAACCCTGGTCCCTGCGTGCCTATTTGAGGGAGTTCTCCGGACAGCGGGCGAGCTAGAGTCTACGAACTCCAGTAGCAAAGGGGAAAACGGTGGGGACAGTGGAGTAGAGTCGTTTGTAGAGCTCTCTTAGCTGAGTCTGGGACACTGAGGTGGTTTGGTGCTCTTCCGACGCAAGTCAGCTAGTTCTTCTCACTGCCTCACTCTACGTGGTTCTGGAACAATCTAGAGGGGCCAAGCATGGGACCGTAGTCTGGCCAGACTACGGAAGTGTGGTTACTTAGTTCCACGTCTCACTCCAATGGGAGGTGCTAGACATGGACTGGCGGTTGAGGGTGAGGTGTGTGGCGCACCTAACCGGTTTGACTAGTGTAGTTGTTCTGTGGCTAGTGTCTCTGTCCAGGCAGTTGTTTACTATCTGTGTTTGCAGCCTTGGGGTTTGTCTCAATGTCGTGGTTGACATGGGTTTCTGGTCCCGACATGTTTTAGACCGATGGCCGTGTAGTTACTTTCCGGTTCCGCACTTACTCTATTAGTAGAATAGATTTACTTGCTTAATTTCAGTTATATTCATAGATCTATTCTGCTGTTAGAACCAGTGGGAGATTGGTAGTCCCTACTGGCTTCTTTCTGAAGCTCATTCCCTCCTTTACAGGTGAGACTTCACAGTAGCACCACTTGCGGCGGACTGAGGAGACTGGGCCATAGTAGATGGCACCCTCGCTGAGCAGTGTCCCCTTCTAGTTGGTACTTCACCCTCGGGGTATGCCCCTAAGGGATCTGTTATTCCTTTCTTTCTATAGTTGTACTTTGTTATGCTGGGATTGTACTAGACTTGTACTCTGTGTTAGATGCTTTTCCTCCACTTGTTGGTACGTTTTAGTGCGTGTTGTTGTTACTTATTCCCATTACGTATCTTGTTAGACTGATCCGTTAGCCCTTCCGGGTCTTCAGGCCCGCGGGTGGTAGGTCGGATCCTTAGTGGGAGCCGGGGGTCTGGGAGTCGGGGCCGTTATAGTTTGTGTCTTGTTACTTGATACATTGGTCTTAATGATTAAATGTTCTCTTTACCTTACACAATTTTTAGATATGACTGATTGTTTAACTACAATCAACTATAATTATCTAGCCTAACCTCAGGCTTCTACCCATTCTCACAGGTCACCACAAGATGTTGAAGATCAAATAACTCTCAAGTTATCGAATGTTCAAACCATGCTTTGATACCAACCCTGTCACGTCCCGTCATTTAATATTTCATAAATGTCGAGACGTGACGAACAGGAAATCGAGAACAAGTTTAAAATTTTTCGAGTAGGAATTGCCCGGGGGTCATGACCTAAAATAAAATAAAGTAACAGACATTCCTCAAAGTGGAGGTAATTACACGATTCTCAAACTGTATTTCAAAGGTCAGACTTAAAAAAGTGTTGATCTCTTAGCACACAATTCCCGATGCCCCGCCTTCTAGAACTAATGAATACCTTGAAAAAGAGTAGGTCTGAGTAGTCTTGCCTAGTAGGATTTATCCTCTAATAATAAGGAAATAGATATTGGAATCAAGGAAAAATTATCGTACACGAGGATAACAAATAGCAGTGTTTAAGAAATGGAAGAATAATGCAAATCAAGATGTACAATATTGAACCATGCAAGATTAAACTGATACATTAATGAACTGAATCAAAACAACGAGTGTCAGGCACATAATGGCATTTCGTCATTATCAAACGTGTAATCACTATCGAGTAGTCCACTGAACATGTACTAGCGGTAAGTGCAAACTAGTTGAATCATGCTGATGGGAAACAATAACATATAATTGAATATTCATCAATCAAGCAGTAGGCAGTGTCCGATGCGAAGACACGATCAGTAGATCCATTCTCGACAGGTACATATTTGAATTGTCCGATTCAGTGGTCGTGTTCGGGTGACATGACTAAGGGATCCATTCTCGACGAGTCCATATTCGAATTGTCCGATTCATGGTCAAGTTCGGGTGACACGATCCGTGGATCCATTCTCGACGGGTACATATTCGAATTGTTCGATTTAGTGGTCGAGTTTGGGTGTTCCTCCTAGGGACTGGAACCGCCCCTATTTGCATAGGCATCTTGATCCAGTAGAGTTTGAAGACCAGAATAGTAAGTAAACATTCATTATTGTTATGCTCCTAGACAATCATGCAACACTTCAGAGTTTCAAGGATAAGGCACATGTACAAGATTGTGTATCATAAGGATCACAAAAGAATTGGAAATGATTGGAGTTTCAAGTGGTAACACAATTATGCAATATGAAAAGTTAATGCTGGAAGCCATTATTCAACTTGAAATATCGAAATTGCCAATTGAAATCAGTGAGTTTGGTCTAATATTATAATTTTAAACTAAAAGCAATCTAGCTGATCAAACTAGTAAATTACCAATTTTATTCAGAATTGAAAATAATACCATATCAATGTAAAAGTCATATTAAATTGATAGTAAACCAAATTAGAAGTGTAATTCGTAGCCGAGATTAGACTTTCAGAAGTCAATATGAAGTCAAACTTTCTAAAGTCAATATTGAGTCGAACCTACAGGAGTCAATACGAAATCAGACCTTACTATAGTCATCTCAACATCAAGCTTACTGAAGATGAATTGAAACCAAACCTTACTGGAGTTGGATCGAAGTCAAACGTACAGAAGTTGAATCAAAATTGAACTTATAGAAGCTGAATCGAAATTGAACATACAATAATCGAATCCAATAATACTGTAAAAATCGAGTCAAATTCTACTGAAGTCAATTATAGTACCATTGGTGTCCAAACACCAAGTCAATGTATCAGGTCGGTTTGCGAATCATATGCTAAACACAATTTCCAAACGATATTACCATGTCAAAGCACTGGTCGTAGTTACAAGACGGTCTAAACTTACAAGTTATGAAGATATCATGTAACATTTTCTAATCCTTTTTAGATTTTATAGAATAGCTCTATGTTGTGGTACTTAGGCTTAAATAACATGTTACGTCTTAAAACTGAAAATCAATGGAAGAATACATCACGAAGATAGCCATGAAATCAATATGGCCGGTCGAATCATTCAATTACTAATTTTATTCATCATTAAAAATAATATCATATCAATGTAAAAAGTTATATTAATGTAAAATAAGGGATGAGCATGTTGACTTTCAGTAGGAGAGGGACTCCCTTAGATAAGTCATATGCATGTTTATCATTTTTCGTAGGACCTTATATTTTTAGCATTCTACTAGGTTATTTAAATTTTAAGATTTTCGGGTAGGCCAAATTATGAGAGATTAGAAAGACTTTTTTTTATGGAATCACCAAAATCGCGATTTTCTTCTTCGATGGGAGAGTTGACTTTTTATTAGTAAGAGATATAATTTTTCTGATAGTTTTATTAGATTCAAATGGGGGGTGCTTCTTTATTTACATGTAATATCTTAAGAAAATGAAACATCAAATTATAACATTTACTTAAATGATATGGAGTGTAAATAAGTTATGAGTTTTGAAGAATTTCTATTGACACTTTCGGGAATAATCAGTAGTCATAAAACACAAGGTCTGTCGACCAAACAAAAGGAATCGGTCGCATGAAACAACCAAATTGGTCGACCGCGCAAGAAAGATCGGTCGACGACCTAGCTAGTAGCTTGGTCGTGGATGTGATCAAGGATCGATCAATCGAAATCTAGAAGTCGGTCGACCGATTCCGATAAAAACCAGAATCGTCCAATCACAAATCGCACAGTCTAAATAGTCTTGGGAATGGAAATAAACACTCAGGAATTGTAGGGAAGGACCTATACTTCAACTATACATATTTTTTAGATTTAACAAAACCCATTAAACATCTCTTTCAAATTCTTTTCTTTTTTATGAATCGAACTGGAGAGAGAATCGGTCGGCCGAAATACCAAAATCGGTCGTCCGATTTCGGTAAAGACCAGAATCATAAAACGTGAATTGCACAACTCAAACATGCTTGAGAATAGAAGTGAACAATCAGGAAAGATAAAGAGGAACCTACTTATCAGTTAGACATGACCATTGGGTGGAGATGAACTCCTTAAGCTCCTTGCCTCACTTCTTTCTCTCTCCTCAGTGTTCTGCAACACCTTTCTCACTTCTTTGCCTCTGCACCTGCTTTCTCTCTTCTTTTATTTTCTTTCTTCTTTCCTTCACCCCCTTCTCTTGCTTCTGGGATAGCACGATGGTGTTGGTGATGGTGGTTTGAAGAATAAGTGGTGAAGAAGAAGAAGAAGAAGAAGAGGAAGAGTAGCAGAAGAAGAAGAAGTAGGGGTCGTATGAAGGAGAAGAAGAAGCAGTGAAGAAGAAGTGGAAGTAGCAGACGGCGTAAGAAGAAGAATAAGATGAAAAAAAGAATGGCATGGGGTATATAAATGGAGGATGATCCTTATCACCTCACGACTTCCCTGTATAAGGATCACCTAAAACCAACATGTACCACCCCACACACGTAATTAACTTACGCAACCAATCTTACGTAAATGGTTACGCAATTCAATTTTAATTCGTTTAGGATCTTTGGGCCACTAATTTTATACTTAAATGACATCCGATTGAGATGAGATTTCAAACATAAGGAAATTGAGATATAATTCAAATTATGGTAATTTTAGTTTAATTTTTTAGATTAGTTATTCTTCGAGTGAAAATTACTCTAAAAATCATTGTCGACTAATCTTGAATATCTTGCATCAGGATATTTATATTTTTGAGATCAGTACATTTTTTTCATAATTATGGTTGTTACGGTAATTGTAACATAGGTCGGCTCAGGCTGAGGTGACCGCTGAGGCTTCTCGCCGAAGAGTGAGCGTGACGACCAAGCCGATGAATCCTATCTGAGGTGCGCTTGGCCGATGTGTGACTCTGGTTCCGAGCTCCCGACCTGACCTGCAAAACCCATCGAGGGACCTCAGCGGGGAGAAACTCCGATGATCTTGTCAGTCGCTAGCCGAGCAGAATGGCCTAGCTTGGGATAGAACAGCGTACCTGCGCGCGTGGAGTGTCTGTCTCTTATATAGTGTTAAGACACCTGTGTAACAACTGGGCGACCCCGCCAATCTCGCTGGACGGTTTCCGTGATTAACGTCAGATTGGAAGTTGCCACCGCCCTGCCAGGTCATCATGACCGTGGTCTTAATAGCTGCAATTATCAATCCCATAATCTTCGGACCTTACCTTACCTGCCTTGTCGGCGACATAATCAATGCTCCTGAGAGCCCGCGATCATGCTGAGCTCCACGTCAACCACGTCTGAGACGAAAGAGTTCATGGCCGAGTATAAGAAGACGGCCCGAGGAGTAAAGCTAAATGGATATTTCTGACCTGACTCGTCGGATGGTATGCTTTACCTTGATATAGAAAGGATGTCGGCCCGTGCCCTTGATGAGGTCGGTCGAGCCCGACGATTGAGCCGACCTGCCGGGATATTCCCGTATCATTGGCCCCCTAGGTTCACGTCGGACTGTGAACGTGGGCCGAGGTGAATCTGGTGTAATTTTTTGCCAGAATGTAGCACCCCAGAAATTTTAACTATATAAAAATTCGAATAAATGGAAATAAATAATTTCCATAATATCAAAGTATTTAAAACATACGAATCATTATCGTATGCGCTAAAACACATCAGAAAAATCCGTAAAAATTATAAATCAACCCCACACATTATTCCTAAATGTTCCACAAAGAAAATTGTGCCAAGAAAAATCAGATTAGCCAAGTTTAAACTGTTTCACGACTTATTATCATAATTCATGAATAAGTCGAAAAATCATTATCATGCGTACTTGGATGAGTCATAAAATTAAATAAAAATCATATACGGACTTCAAACAATATCCTCTAATGACCCATCAAAAAATTGGGTCAATAAAAATCATTTGGAATAGGTTTAAGAGTTATTGTGACCGATTATCCAAATTAGGAAACAAGTCGGAAAGATGTTAACACGAAAATACGACGCAACCATAAATTAAATAAAAATGTTAGGGAGACTTCCAACATTATATATTGATGGCCCGTTATCATAATTGGGCCAATGGACCACATATGACCTAAAAATCAAATGAAGCAAGAAAATGCATGGAAATTCGTAGCTTAAATAAGCTGAAATTAGAAAGAGGCAATTAGAGTTGAATTGGGATGCAATCATGCACATTTGGGTAACCCAAATTCGTGCCTACCCACCCATGGAGGTTGCTTGATGGCCAATACCCTCTAATGGAGGGAGAGATCTTCAAATTATGGAAAGACACAAGCCAATCCGGCAACCCTTCTTTCCTAGTTACAATAGGACTCCTAAATACCTTGGTTGCTTAAATACTCTTCACCCAAACCCTAGGGATGAGTTTAAAACTTGCTGGGGTCGTGTGGAGGAGCTCTTGGTGGCTGGGGAGCTGTGAATCGACCACAAGAAGGACATCTTCTTCCCCCGTTCGTCTGCTGCGACCTGCACAAACCGTCCACTTCAAGTTGATCAAAGGTAGGCCAAACCTAAAACAAACCTTGCAAGGCTTATATCCCTGGAAAGAGGGTCAGGTCTACGTTCTAACCCAAGTGGAATACCCATATTCCAAGCAGCATACACGGAGTATTAAGCGTTCTTCAAACAGTGATCTGAACACGGGTTTTCTAAAAAAATGAGACTTCATCAACCCAAAATGTAGGTTTTCTCGGGCCAAACCTTAACATATCCTATATCAATGTGTAGAGCATCATGTTAACTTTCATTTCCCACTGGTTTCATCGAATTCCAATGAGTAGATTTTTAGTTATAAGCGTTTTCCCCAAGTCGCGCACTGTTAGGGCTTTTTCCATTCTTTATATGTTGCATGGGATTTGAGACCGAATTAGAGCAAACCCACAACATGAAAGTTTTTCTACTAGTTGTCTTAGTCATGTCTTGTGTTGAATGTTTTGTCTAAATGTCATTATTTAGAGTGTTATAAGTGTGATAAGAGGGTCTCTGCATGACACTATATTTTCAGGTTGCACTTGGTTTTACATTTGTGTTGGAATTGATTAAAGCCTGTTGAAACCATCATTGTTTTCTAGTTCCGATTTACTAGAAGCACCCTTGCATGTCTAGGTTGGTTTAAAACTAGTTTCGTTATTTTTCATGCACCGTACAATTTGTTCTTAATTTTAGAACAACCCTGTGTCAAAATAGGGAAAGTATGGTCCGAAATCTAAAGCATTGTCCTTTCTCTGACATACGCAGGCCAAGGACCTGAGAACGCGATGGCTCAATAAGCCGCGTTCTCAGGCAGATCGTGACAAGAATTCTGTCACGATCTGATCACGACTGGACCGCCGTCGCGACCTGACCTCTGGGTCTGACAGCCATGTCGCCTTCTTCATGAACCCATCGCGAACTGCCTGCCTGATCAGACAAGCCTGTCGTGATCCTTACAAGGCACTGTCGTGATCTGATCTGACCCCGTCGCGACCCTTACAAGGGTCCGTCGTGTCCTCAGGATTTTTCATGAAACCCCACTTATTTTCTTGCAAATCTAACCACTGTACCTGAGGTCTGTTTAAATATGATTTTTTAGCATGTAATTCACATGTCTTAGGTCTGATCATTGCATGATGGTTATTTAATGGCTTAAAAGTGGTTAACCCATTTAAAAGTTTTAATTACATGAAGGTTATTCTAATTGCTCTTTAAATGTTATGATCCATTCATGCAACTTGTGATTCAATCTTTCCATTATTCTACCATGTTTTAAATGATAGTTATTATTCTTAAAATCTTGCAAACCCATGTGTAGTTAAATGCATTATCAATTCGTGCCATCATGTTAAGTGTTTTCCGCAAGATTAAAACCGATGGTTGTGGATTGAGATGCGTACATCACTACACACTTGCACTGTTAGGTAGCCCTTTTTTCCGAATTGGAAGCTCTCTACCGGTCATTCCGAATCGGTAGACTAGTGACCTTTTCTCCAAGGCCTCCATAAATCTCCTCTGACCATGGATTCCCATATGGCCGACGAGTTGGTTGTACCATTGAAGTTCCCTGGAGATAGCGTGCACTTCCTTTCTCATCTTGTTCTCGTGAGTGTGATTTACAATCTAGACTAAAGCCATTAATGTAAAGATTAAATTAAAGTATAAATCATACCATTATGCTGCCAAATTTATCTCTTGACCAT
This sequence comes from Colocasia esculenta, assembly GCA_014218235.1. Taxonomy (NCBI): domain Eukaryota; kingdom Viridiplantae; phylum Streptophyta; class Magnoliopsida; order Alismatales; family Araceae; genus Colocasia; species Colocasia esculenta. The sequence goes on from JACBKR010002425.1 coordinate 20,540, forward strand.
TGTTATCATGAAATAATGTTCAATTACTTATTACTTGTTCCCATCATCATCATGAACATGACGTTACCCATGCTACATTTTGAAACTCTCACTGGCCATTATTAATGACTGTGGGTATCTACATTTAAAATTTTACATGAGATGCTGACCGGGCACGGCGAGTGTCCAAGGGCTCCAGTCTAGCCCCAATGACGGAGAGTCATAAATATACTGTTAACCATGGGGTCTAATGATTACTGGCGTTGCATCTGTGCTGGGAGTCCTGCTTGCTTGTTTAATGATAGATACAATAACCACATACACGTGTCCTGGTGTACATTCTTGATGGATCTTTTTTTGGTGTACATTAGTGTCTACGTGCCTGATTAGTGTTACATTATCGTGCTTGTACATTCTTGCTTGCTTGCTTGCATGATATGGCCATCCTACATTTCTTGCAATTTACATGATATCTTGCGTGCTTGTTACATGCCTCACTCTTGACAACATATTGCTCGTTATATTCTTGCTCTATCACGATCACTCTCTCTCTAGCCTGTTTCATGTATCATGTTTTAATGAGTTTTATTCGTACTTGCATATCATGACATTCATCGTGCTTACCTATTTCTAAATTGTTAATCACTTATATCATTGCCCGCACATTGAGATATAAATCCTATTGGGCTAGTTTGCTCATCCCCTACTTTTACCCAATCTAAGTGACTATGAAGTTCAAAACAAAGAGCAAGTCGAGGATGGGAATGCGTCCGAGTGATGAGCATTCCAATTATGAGTCTATCTATAGTTAGTTTATTTTGAGTGTTAGAACAATGTAGTAGGAAGTGAGGTATTATGTACTTTTGCTTTTATTGAGTCTTAGTCTTGTAATAGTTTCCATTTTGAATACAACAAGTTGTGATTTGAATACAAGATTAGTTGAGTTCAATATTTGGGCCCTATGATGATGTATGTTGTTATACATTTAGTGCGTGCTAGCTAGAGGCTTATTTGCCGACTGTTCACGTCTCGGGATAGCGTCTCGAATTATATTCCGCATTATTAATATCCGCTGCGTAATTCTCGGGACGTGACAGTTTAGTGGTATTAGAGACTAGGAATACCAAATAGGATATATGTCTCAGGAATAGGAGATACCTATGGAACCTAGATCATGGAAATTAAATACAGTACCTGGTGAGAATGGGTAGAGACTGGGAATATGTTAGCAAGAATTAAACACTCCTACCCATTGACTCTGATAATGTATCTAGAGACATTAATTGGTTTCCATCCTTTTCTCAAGAAACCTCATAACTCTTACACTCAACTGCAATGGCTCGTAACCAATGGCAAGCTATGCAAGAAACAGTAACTGGATTGACTCAGGCCCTGCAAAATGTGGTTCAGGCTGGAAATCAGGCTGCTGCAGTTAGAAATGGAGCCGGTGATCTGCACCGCAATTTTAGGAGTTTGAACCCTCCTCGTTTCTCTGGATCCCCTGATCTAGACGAAGCAGAGAACTGGCAGGAGGAGATAGAAAGGATCTTCCAAGTCATGCAATGCACTAACAGGGAAAAGGTGGTACTGGCCACTTTTCAATTCACTAAGGATGTCCGAGCATGGTGGACGGCCACATCGGCCCACCAGCCTAATGTTGGAGAACTGGAGTGGGCCAGATTCCTGGAGATATTCCGGGGAAAGTATTTTTCTGAGAGAGTCAAGGAGAAGAAGGCAGCGGAGTTTGCCGCACTAAAACAGAAAGGAATGTCCGTGTCTGAGTATGTGGCTCAGTTCACGCGTCTTGCTGTGTATGCCCCACACTTGGTGGGAACTAAAACACTTAAGGTAAATCGGTTCATGGATGGGCTCAGGCCCATGTTCATTGAAAGGCTCGGACCACACAACATTCAAACTTACACTGAGATGGTCCAAAGAGCTCAGCTAGTAGAAGACACCATGGCCAAAGTAGAGGGCACGAGGGGCAAGGACAACTCCATGCCGATCTTCGTCAAGAAGGGAGCACCTAATATTGCTACAACTTTTCATAAAAACAACGTCAAGAACAACAACAAGAGGCCTAATGTCGGAAGAGATGTTACTGGAGACAAAAGAGTCAAAGTGGAAGGTAGGCAGTTGGTTGAAAACTGCAAATTCTGTGATAAACCAGGGCACCGAGCTGAAGAATGCTGGAAGAAGCTCGGGGCATGCTTGAGATGTGGTGGTCGTGACCACCGTATTCTTGACTGTCCAATGATGAAGGACCAACCAGGCAAAGCCCCGAATGTACCACGACGTCAAGGACGCCTTAATGCTGTCCTAGAAGCTGACCTACCCGAGGAAGGGGGTATGGTGGAAGGTACCATTTTCATACACTCACAACCTGCATTTGTGCTTATTGATATTGGAGCTGCATATTAATTTATTTCCACCACATTTGCTGCAACTCTGTAACGTCGCGCATTTTTCGGATCATCGTGGATCCGTGTTTAGTCAGTTTGGTAGCTGATGTGTGGCCCATGAGTTTGAGTTTCACGTGTTACGCGTGTTGTGAGGCTTGGTGGGCCGTCAGATTGGGCCCAAAGCGCTAACAGGTTTTCTACCTGTGAACGCGACAGGGGTGTGTGTCGCGTTCTGAATGTGACAGCCCTGGTGATCGCGTTCTTGTTACCACTGTTGAGCAGTCGACGATTGCATGCACACCATGCGTCGTGCATTGGGTGGCCTGCTGACGTCAAGAGTGGGAAGGCGACGGCCTCCCACGTCGCGCTCAGGTTGCGACGTAGGGCTACATTGCGTTCTCAATTGCTGTGCGTTTTTAAGGAACCCCAGCCGAACAGAGCAGGGGAAGCTCAGCTCGGCCAAGGGGAGTTGTTGCGGGGATTTTCTGGATGGTTCGAGGTTTTGGAGATGCATGGGGCGTGTTCTCACCGTGAGGACATCGCGTGGAGCGGGGGAAACACCGAGAGAACTCCAGTTTTTGTGTTCTTCACAAAGGTAGGGTGTTTCTACCTCGTTTGATTGTGTGGATTGCTCATGGTGTTGATTTGATTCATTTAAAGCTTAAAGAACATTAGATACCATGCTAGGGTATTCATTAAAGCATGTAAAATGAGAATTAATCATGTTTTGAATGGTTTGGAATGGTGATCCATGGAGTTTCTCCCGGATTAGGGGTTGTGCCTGTGAAGGCGACAGACCTTGCCGTCGCGACAAGGTCACAACAGGCTGACCCGTCGCGATAGGGTTTCCTATTGCGACAGGTCGGGGCGTCGCGTTTTAAAGGCGACACAGAACCATGTCGCGACCTTAGCAGAGAGGTATGGTTATGCATGTTTTTAATAATTTGATTATTCAATTATTGATATTTGAGGTGTATGGCTTTAGTAAGTGGTGCATTGGCACCTATAGCACTCTTTGAGCGTGTCACTGTGTTATTAACGTGTGGTTTACTTGGTTGTGGTGGCGGTACGTGGCGTGGCATGGGGGTGTGCATGGTGCACACTCGATTGTGGTGTGATTTTTGTAGTGCATCGTAATAGTTGGGCAGTGAGGTTCCAGTGTGAACCTTGCCTCGGGTTTCTAACATTGTTAATAAATTATTAAGGTGATTTAGATAATGAAGTGTGCATCTAGTTTATGATGGTTGGGTGTTGAGTTTATTGAGGCTATGGAGGTCATGAAATGACCAATGATAGGTCAGGTATGAATGGTTAAGGTGATTTATGCATGAGTATCTGTGTAGGCTAGCTTGTGGGTCACGGAGTGACTAGGTCAAGCTATTCCTCATATTTGCACCGTGGTTTGCAATAGAGATTATACATTAAATATCGTGGTTTGTGTGCTAGCCGAGTGTGGTGGTCCGGCGCCTATTCCGGAATGCCTCTCTAGTCGGGTACCCCAGGTTTTTTGTGAGCCAGGCATGTGTGTTTGTTGTGCTCGGGGTTTGTCCCGGTACTTGTGTACCGTCGAGGTCTGTGTCGTCTTCCTAGACACCCTCACTCCTATGTTTGAGTTGTACGTCCGGCTGAGGGAAAGACGGCAGTGGGACAGCGACTTCCCAGAGCTTGTTTTTAGTAGCTTGTAGCGCTCATGTAGTTGGGGGTACGGACACCAGTAGTCGACACTGGTCCCCAGCTAGTCCTGTTTTCTAGTGCCTCACTTTAGGGTGCTCCAGCCAGAGACCCTAGAGGTGCCAGGCATGGACCTGCAGCTGTGTGTCTGCAGGTGTGGTGTTAGTTGGTCTCCATAGTTGTTTGACTTGTTCTCGTGGAGCGGCAGTTGGACCTTTCGTCCGTGACTGTGAGACTGAGAGGTTGTTTTGTGTTGTGTTGTCCGGGTTGGATACTGGCCTGATCAGCCAGTAGTCTGTTCCCGTGTGGTGGTGGCGTTTCTTTCCGACTCGTGCTTTGCCACTGGCTGTGGTTCGTGAGTTTGTGACTCGTAGTCGAGGTTTGACTCGTTCGAGGTGTGCCCTGGTGTTGGCACAGTTGTGACTACGGTTGTAGCTTATGGTGTGCCGAGTGGTGGCACAATTTTGGTTATGGTTGCTGAGTGTTGACTCACCAAATGTGGTTTAGCTCGCTATGGTGTACCCTATTACGGCACTGGTTTACTTGCAGTTTCTGTGCTGGTACCTTGTGGTAATAGGTACCTGTACCCTGTGTGGGTAATGATTTGTGTTGGTACGTCGTATACCAGTCTTTTCTGGTGTTGACGTGGAACTGTGTTTCGTGGAGGTTGTGTGGTGTGACCTTCCACTCAATGTGCTTTACCTTCCTCGAGTAAGCTTCCGTATACAGTTTTCGTGTGTGATGAGTTGGCCCGCTGTAGCCGATCATGTTACCTGGTGTGTGTAGCTTCTGATATATCGTGGTTTGGGGTTTAATGGACCAGCACTTGGTTGGCTGTCCTATTACCCACGAGGTTGAGGTTCGCCTGGGAAGCTTGCAGCCTAGGCAGTGACTTGCCTGTGTGGCTGTGGCTTAAAGCATGAGCGACCAGTTCTTATTATGGTTTGCCTGTGAGGCTTAAGGCTTAGGCGTTTCTGTTGTTGTGTGGACTAGTGGTGCAAAACTTGTCCTGTAGCTTCTTCTTACCTTCCGAGGTTATGTTTGATTAAGGTGTTCATATTTAATTATAGTTTAAATTCAATTGTTGTGAGCATGAAATAGTTTGGCTATTGGTGTTGCCAATGAGACCCTCTGGGGTTGAAGTGTCCGTAGTTTTTTGTTGTTTTGGGTAGCCCCTGCTGAGCCTGTGACTTGTTGAGGCTCACTCCCCTACAGTGTCTTTCAGGATATGCCGTGTGTTTGGTTTGCAACAGCGTTCTAGCAGACTTGTACCACCAGCAATAGTGTAGTAGTTAGTGTTGTGTGAGCTTGTGCTCCCTCGGGGTATGCCCCAGGTAGTTGTACTTTTTAATTGGACATGTAATAATGTAATGGGACAATTGTAATTGTTATATGCAGGTATGAGCACATGTACTTTTCTATATTTTATACTGTGTAGTTGTCTTTTATATTCTTACTGGACACTTGTGTGAGATATCCCTTGCAAGACTTCGGTCCGTTCGCGATAGGCGGATCTGGATATGGAGCCTTAATGGGCATAAATATCCAGGGCCGTCACAGTTGGTATCAGAGCATGGTCCAGTTAGAATATGAAAAGACATTGAAGTTACAATGTCCCAATACATGGATTAATGTCCACTGTTGGTAATGAGTCTGTGGTTTTGTGTGATATAAAGTAGTTTTTACGTAAGCCTTTGGCACGTAAACTGTGTGTTTTTGTTTGTTAAATTGGCAGTTGTTGAGCCACAGCGTGGATTGTGGCATAAGTTGTGTGGTTGCACCAGTGTGTCAGAGTGCAGTTAAAGTATAGTGTTTAACGGTTTCAGTTGTAGAGATTAGAGGAGAAAGGTAAAGTAGTGCCCTAAGAGGGCTATGCCTGATATATGTTAGTAAAGTACATAGTTAACAGAGATAGATATAGGGTGTTACTGTGATAGATCACCAGAATGTTACTAGTAAGGAATAGTGTGTATGTGATAAGTTGCAGATGAGGGCCTTGGCAGAGGTATTGTTTGAGATTTGTGTTAGTAAGAATTGAGAAGTAGCTTGAGTAATAATGTGATTAATACTCTGGAAAGTTGAAAATAATTAAGTGAGACAGGTTGAATTCAAATGAAGTGTGGGTAAATAGAAGAGCAAAGAATTATGATCGTCCGATGAGGATAAGGGTGTTTTGATAATTAGAGGTCTGAGCAGAGGTGGTCAGTTAAGCAAAGAGAGGGTAAAAGAAAGATCAATGCATAGTGGACTTTTCTGACAATTCCGTAAGAAAGATATTAGTTTGGCAAGTAATAGTTTATGAAAATTGCATAGATTGGTTCGTTAAGGAATACAGTGTTACAGATAAGGCTATTGTTGATTAGCAATTGATTGTAGTTTGAGCAGAGAAAAGGTAAAGTTTATGTTTGAAAAAGATTGAAGTTAAGATTAAGAATGTTCAGAGTAAGATAGAGTTATGCGGGTCAGAATGAAAAAAAATGGATTAGCTAAGAAGTCGTTGAGCAATATTAAGCTAAGTGGTATAGAGAAATCAGGCAGAGCTAGTTACGATATTTAAAGAGATTGACTTCAAATTATAGCTTTGGCAGTCGTTAATGAAGAGTGTTTGTATGAACTGTTGTGTGAATGGTACAGTACAGGACGAATAGCTAAGTAATAGAATAATTGTTGAGGCTCACTCCCCTACATTTTCTTTCAGGATATGCCGTGTGTTTGTTTTGCTGCAGCATTCTAGCAGACTCGTACCACCAGCAGTAGTGTAGTAGTTAGTGTTGTGTGAGCTTGTGCTCCCTCGGGGTATGCCCCAGGTAGTTGTACTTTTTAATTGGACATGTAATAATGTAATGGGACAATTGTATATTGTTATATGCAGGTATGAGCACATGTACTTTTCTATATTTTATACTGTGTAGTTGTCTTTTATATTCTTACTGGACACTTGTGTGAGATATCCCTTGCAAGACTTCGGTCCGTTCGCGGGAGGCGGATCTGGATATGGAGCCTTAATGGGCATAAATATCCAGGGCCGTCACAGTTGGTATCAGAGCATGGTCCAATTAGAATATGAAAAGACATTGAAGTTACAATGTCCCAATACATGGATTAATGTCCACTGCTGGTAATGAGTCTGTGGTTTTGTGTGATATAAAGTAGTTTTTACGTAAGCCTTTGGCACGTAAACTGTGTGTTTCTGTTTGTTAAATTGGCAGTTGTTGAGCCACAGCGTGGATAGTGGCATAAGTTGTGTGGTGCACCAGTGTGTCAGAGTGCAGTTAAAGTATAGTGTTTAACGGTTTCAGTTGTAGAGATTAGAGGAGAAAGGTAAAGTAGTGCCCTAAGAGGGCTATGCCTGATATATGTTAGTAAAGTACATAGTTAACAGAGATAGATATAGGGTGTTACTGCGATAGATCAGCAGAATGTTACTAGTAAGGAATAGTGTGTGTGTGATAAGTTGCAGATGAGGGCCTTGGCAGAGGTATTGTTGAGATTTGTGTTAGTAAGAATTGAGAAGTAGCTTGAGTAATAATGTGATTAATACTCTGGAAAGTTGAAAATAATTAAGTGAGACAGGTTGAATTCAAATGAAGTGTGGGTAAATAGAAGAGCAAAGAATTATGATCGTCCGATGAGGATAAGGGTGTTTTGATAATTAGAGGTCTGAGCAAGGTGGTCAGTTAAGCAAAGAGAGGGTAAAAGAAAGATCAATGCATAGTGGACTTTTCTGACAATTCCGTAAGAAAGATATTAGTTTGGCAAGTAACAGTTATGAAAATTGCATACATTGGTTCATTAAGGAATACAGTGTTACAGATAAGGCTATTGTTGATTAGCAATTGATTGTAGTTTGAGCAGAGAAAAGGTAAAGTTTATGTTTGAAAAAGATTGAAGTTAAGATTAAGAATGTTCAGAGTAAGATAGAGTTATGCGGGTCAGAATGAAAAAAAATGGATTAGCTAAGAAGTCGTTGAGCAATATTAAGCTAAGTGGTATAGAGAAATCAGGCAGAGCTAGTTACGATATTTAAAGAGATTGACTTCAAATTATAGCTTTGGCAGTCGTTAATGAAGAGTGTTTGTATGAACTGTTGTGTGAATGGTACAGTACAGGACGAATAGCTAAGTAATAGAATAATTGTTGAGGCTCACTCCCCTACATTTTCTTTCAGGATATGCCGTGTGTTTGTTTTGCTGCAGCTTCTAGCAGACTCGTACCACCAGCAGTAGTGTAGTAGTTAGTGTTGTGTAGCTCGTCCTCCCTCGGGGTATGCCCTAGGTAGTTGTACTTTTTAATTGGACATGTAATAATGTATGGGACAGTTGTAAATTGTTATATACAGGTATGAGCACATGTGCTTTCTTGTGTTTTATACTGTTAGTTGTCTTTTATATTCTTATTGGACACTTGTGTGAGATATCCCCTGTGAGACTTCGGTCCGTTCGCGGGGCGGATCTGGATATGGAGCCTTAATGGGCATAAATATCCAGGGCCGTCACAAACTCTACCTGTCAAACCTGTACCCTTAAATCCAAGATCACTGTAGCCTCTTCACTAGGCTTAGAATCTGAACTCACTCACTACTTGCCGAATGTGAAACTATAATTGGAGGACACAATCTCCCTGCCGACCTTATCTGCTTAGACATGAAGGGTTATGATGCCATTTTGGGTGTCGATTGGCTAATTGAATATGATGATGCCGATGTAAACTGACGCCATAGGAGGGTCACTTTTAAAAGACCAAACCTTCCAACGCTATCACTACTTGGCACCCGTTATCACAAACACACCTATCTTGATATCCTCCCTAAAGGCTTCTAAGTTGATCACCAGGGTTGTGATGCTTTCCTAGTTTCCATCTTGGTAACTGAAAAGAAGAAACCAACCCTAGAAGACATTCCAATAGCCAGGGACTATCCTGATGTATTTTCAGAGGAATTACCTGGTATACCACCTGAGCGGGAGGTAAACTTCACCATTGAGTTACTCCCTGGGGCAGCCCCTGTTTCAAATGCTCCGTATCGCATGTCCCCTGTTGAATTGCAGGAGTTGAAAAGACAGATCCAAGAATTGCTAGATCAGGGTTTTATCAAGCCTAGCACATCCTCGTGGGGAGCTCCAGTGCTATTTGTCAGAAAGAAGGACGGGACAATGAGGCTATGCATTGATTACCGTCAGTTAAACCAGTTGACAATAAAGAATAAGTATCCACTGCCCCGCATCGACGAGCTGTTTGACCAGATCTCCAGTGCACAATATTTCTCCAGATAGATCTAAGATCAGGCTACCATCAACTAAGAATAAGAGGAGGATATTCACAAGTCTGCATTCCAGAGTAGATATGTTCACTATGAGTTCGTGGTCATGCCGTTTGGTTTAACAAATGCTCCAGCGGCTTTCATGCAACTTATGAACAATATTTATAGGCCATACTTGGACCAGTTTATAGTGGTGTTCATTGACATCCTTATTTACTCCAAATCCAAAGAAGAACATGAGGAACACTTGAAGGTTGCTCTGCAAGTGCTCAGAGATAATCACTCTATGCTAAACTTAGTAAGTGTGAATTCTGGATGGAGGAAGTGTCTTTCCTTGGTCACATCATATCCAATGAGGGAATCTTGTGGATCCATCTAAGGTGGAGGCGGTAAAGAACTGGGAAAGGCCGACAACTATGTCGGAGATTAGGAGCTTTCTGGGTTTAGCCGGTTATTATCACCGCTTCATTAAAGATTTCTCAAAGATAGCTGTACCATTAACCAGGCTTACCAGGAAGGAGAATCCATTTGCATGGACTGATGAATGTGAAGAAAGTTTCAAGGCATTGAAAGGGCACCTTACCTCGGCACCCGTACTGACACTGCCAGTTGCTGGGGGTAGTTTTGAAGTATACACCGATGCATCCGGGTCGGCCTAGGCTGTGTGCTAATGCAAAATGGGAAAGTTATATGCTACGCGTCCAAAAAAATGAAGAAGCACGAGGATAATTATCCTGTACATGATCTGGAGCTAGCTGCTGTAGTCTTCACCTTGAAGATATGGCGTCATTATCTATATGGTGAGAAATTCATTGTGTTTTCTGACCATAAAAGCTTGAAGTATCTGTTTTCTCTCAGCAGGACTTGAATATGAGACAGCAGAGGTGGTTGGAGTATCTCAAAGACTTCGACTTCACGATCTAATACCATCCAGGAAAAGCAAATGTTGTGGCGGATGCTCTAAGTAGAAAGCCATGATCACATTATCAAGTTTAATGGTGGATGAATGGAAGTTATTAGAGGACTTCGCCAAGTTAAATATTGATGCTGACATCAAAGAGAAGGATGCCTTGTTGCTAGTGTTAGAGCACAACCTACACTATTGGAGGACATCACAACACTCCAAGACAATGACCCCGTACTTGTGGAGATTAAGGCTAATCTAGACCAGAGGCCGGATTTCTCATTAACTGAAGATGGAAGACTATTGTCCGGGATCGAGTCTGTGTACCCGACCATGCGGAGACAAAGAAAATGATTATGGATGAGGCTCACAAGACCAGGTATACCATTCATCCTGGAACTACCAAAATGTATAAAGATTTGAAAAGAAGCTTTTGGTCCCCTAATATGAAGAGAGAGTGGCAGAATATGTCGTCGGATGCTTAACATGTCAAAAGGTCAAGGCGGAACACTTGCGACCCGCAGGTAAACTCAAACCCCTAGAATCCCGGCATGGAATGGGAAGGGATAGGGATGGACTTTATTTTCGAACTACCCAGATCTAGAGGTGGATTCGATGGTACTTGGGTTATTGTCGACCGCTTAACTAAGTTGGCTCACTTCTTGCCAGAAGAATAAGTAGTCAGTAGATGTTCTGGCTGCATTGTATGTGAAGAAAATAGTCAGATTACATGGAGTACCGGTGTCTATTGTGTCTGATAGAGACCCTAGGTTTACATCCCACTTTGGAAAGGACTGCACTACTCCTTGGGATCTAAACTAAACTTTAGCATGGCTTTCCATCCACATACAGATGGTCAGACGGAGAGAACCAACCAGGTGATTGAAGATATGCTTAGAGCATGTGTCCTAGATTTTGGAGGTAGCTGGCACGAACACTTACCTCTCGTGGAGTTTGCCTACAATAATAGCTATCAAGCTAGCACTCAATGGCACCATTTGAAGCACTCTATGGCAGGAGTTGCCGATCTCCAATATGCTGGTATGAAGTTGGCGAAAAACAAATGCTAGGACCAGAGATGATAAGGGAAACCACAAATAAGGTAAAGCTTATTAAAGAAAGAATGGCAATGGCACGCAAAGACAAAAGGCATATGCAGATAATAGAAGAAGAGACATGGAGTTTCAGGTTGGGGAACATGTATTCTTAAAAGTGCCTCCAGGCCATGGGATCAGGCGTTTTGGCATTAAAGGCAAGTTCTCACCAAGGTTTGTCGGGCCTTTCGAAATCCTTGAAAGAATCGGAGAGGTGGCATATCGTCTCGCCTTACCACCACAAATAGATGGAATACACAATGTGTTCCACATATCCATGTTGAAAAAGTATGTACGGGATCCATGGCATGTCATAGAATATGAGCTCCTGGAATTCAACAAAGACGGAACATATCAAGAGAAGCCAATTAAGATCATGGACCGGGAACTGCGCCAATTAAGGAACAAGAACATCCCACTAGTAAGGGTTAGATGGAATCAACGCATGGATGAAGACGACATGTGGGAAACCGAGGAAGCAATGCGCAAAAGATACCCGGAGCTATTCATAAGTAAGTACACCTCACTGGTACAATAACTTTCTATACATGAATTGGGGACCAAATTCTCTTAAGTGGGGGAGGGTGTAGCACCCCGGAAATTTTAACTATATAAATTTGAATAAATGGAAATAAATATTTCCATAATATCAAAGTATTTAAAACATACGAATCATTATCGTATGTGCTAAAACACATCGGAAAATCCGTAAAAATTATAAATCAACCCCACACATTAGTACTAAATGTTCCACAAAGACATTTGTGCCAAGAAAAATTGTATTAGCCAAGTTTTAAGTGTTTTGCGACTTATTATCATAATTCATGAATAAGTCGAAAAATCATTATCACACGTACTTGGATGAGTCAGAAAATTAAATAAAAATCATATACAGACTTCAAATAATATCCTCTAATGACCCATCAAGATTTGGGTCAATAAAAATCATTCGGGATAGGTTAAGAGTTATTGTGACCGATTATCAAAATTAGGAAACAAGTCGGAAAGCTGTTAACACGAAAATACGACGCAACCATAAATTAAATAAAAATGTTGGAGAGACTTCCAACATTATATATTGATGGCCCATTATCATAATTGGGCCAATGGACCACATATGACCCAAAAATCAAATGAAGCAAGAAAATGCATGGAAATTCGTAGCTTAAATAAGCTAAAATTAGAAAGAGGCAATTAGAGTTGAATTGGGATGCAATCATGCACATTTGGGTAACCCAAATTCGTTCCTACCCACCCATGGATGTTTCTTGATGGCCTAGACTCTCTAATGGAGGGAGAGATCTTCAAATTATGGGAAGACACAAGCCAATCATGCAACCCTTCTTTCCTAGTTACAATAGGACTCCTAAATACCTTGGTTGCTTAAATACTCTTCACCCAAACCCTAGGGACGAGTTTACAACTTGCTGGGGTCGTGTGGAGGAGCTCTTGGTGGCTGGGGAGCTGTGAATCGACCACAAGAAGGACATCTTCTTCCCCCGTTCGTCTACTGCGACCTGCACAAACCATCCACTTGAAGTCAATCAAAGGTAGGCCAAACCTAAACCAAACCTTGCAAGGCTTATACCCCTGGAAAGAGGGTCAAGTCTACGTTCTAACCCAAGTGGAATACCCAAATTCCATGCAACATACACGGAGTATCAAGCGTTCTTCAAACAGTGGTCTGAACACGGGTTTTCTGAAAAAATGAGATTTCATCAACCCAAAATGTAGGTTTTCTCGGGCCAAACCTTAACATATCCTATACCAATGTGTAGAGCATCAAGTTAACTTTCATTTTCCACTAGTTTCATCGAATTCCAATGAGTATATTTTGAGTTATAAGCATTTTCCCCAAGTTGCGCACTGTTAGGGTTTTTTCCATTCTTTGTATGTTGTATGTGATTTGAGACCGAATTGGAGCAAACCCACAACATGAAAGTTTTTCTACTACTTTTCCTCGTCATGTCCTATGTTGAACATTTTGTCTAAATGTCATTATTTAGAGAGTTATAAGTGTGATAAGAGGGTCTGTGCATGACACTACTTTTTCGGGTTGCACTTGGTTTTACGTTTGTGTTGGACTTGATTAAAGCCTGTTGAAACCATCATTGTTTTCTAATTCCGATTTACTGGAAGCACCCTTGCATGTCTAAGTTGGTTTAAAATTGGTTTCGTTATTTTTCATGCACTGTACAGTTTGTTCTTAATTTTAGAACAACCCTGTGTTGAAACAGGGAAAGTCTGGTCCGCAATCCAAAGCATTGTCCTTTCTCTGGCAGACGCAGGCCAAGGACCTGAGAACACGACGGCTTGATAGGCCGCGTTCTCAGGCAGATCGCGACAAGAATTCTGTCATGATCTGATCGCGACTGGACCGCCGTCGCGACCTGACCTCCGGGTCTGACAGCCATGTCGCCTTCTTCATATGAACCCATCGCGAACTGCCTGCCTGATCAGACAAGCCTGTCGCGATCATTACAAGGCACTATCGTGATCTGATCTGACCCTGTCGTGACCCTTACAAGGGTCCGTCGCGACCTCAGGATTTTTCATGAAACCCCACTTATTTTCCGGCAAATCTAACCGATGTACCTGAGGTCTGTTTAAATATGATATTTTAGCATGTAATTCACATGTCTTAGGTCTGATCATTGCATGATGGTTATTTAATGGCTTAAAAGTGGTTAACCCATTTAAAAGTTTTAATTACATGAAGGTTATTCTAATTGCTCTTTAAATGTTATGATCCATTCATGCAACTTGTGATTCAATCTTTCCATTATTCTACCATGTTTTAAATGATAGTTATTATTCTTAAAATCTTGCAAACCCATGTGTAGTTAATGCATTGTTCAATTCGTGCCATCATGTAAGTGTTTTCTGCAAGATTAAAACCGATGGTTGTGGATTGAGATGCGTACATCACTACACACTTGCACTGTTAGGCAGCCCTTTCTTCCGAATTTGGAAGCTCTCTACCGGTCATTCCGAATCGGTAGACTAGTGACCTTTTCTCCAAGGCCTCCGTAAATCTCCTCTGACCATGGATTCCCATATGGCCAACGAGTTGGTTGTACCATTGAAGTTCCCTTGAGATAGCGTGCACTTCCTTTCTCATCTTGTTCTCGTGAGTGTGATTTACAATCTAGACTAAAGCCATTAATGTGAAGATTAAATTAAAGTATAAATCGTACCGTTATGTTGCCGAACTTATCTCTTGACCATTGTTATCATGAAATCATATTCAATTACTTATTACTTGTTCCCACATCATCATGAACATGACGTTACACATGCTACATTTTGAAACACTCACTGGCCATTATTAATGACTGGGGTATCCACATTTAAAATTTTACATGAGATGCTGACCGGGCATGGCGAGTGTCCAAGGGCTCCAGTTTAGCCTCAATGACGGAGAGTCATAAATATACTGTCAACCATGGGGTATAATGATTACTGGCGTTGCATCTGCGCTGGGATTCTTGCTTGCTTGTTGAATAATAGATACAATAACCACATACACGTGTCTTGGTGTACATTCTTGATGGATCTTTTCTTGGTGTACATTAGTGTCTACGTGCCTAATTAGTGTTACATTATCGTGCTCGTACATTCTTGCTTGCTTGCTTGCGTGATATGGCCATCCTGCATTTATTGCAATTTACATGATATCTTGCGTGCTTGTTACATGCCTCACTCTTGACAACATATTGCTCATTATATTCTTGATCTATCACGATCACTTTCTCTCTCTACCCTGTTTCATGTATCATGTTTTAATGAGTTTTATTCGTACTTGCATATCATGACATTCATCGTGCTTACCTAGTTCTAAATTGTTAATCACTTATATCATTGCCCGCACATTGAGATATAAATCCTACTAGGCTTGTTTCCTCATCCCCTACTTTAACCCAATCTAGGTGACTATGAAGTTCAGAGGAAGAGCAAGTCGAGGATGGGAATGCGTCCGAGTGATGAGCGTTCCAATTATGAGTCTATCTATAGTTAGTTTATTTAAGTGTTAGAACAATGTAGTAGGAAGTGAGGTATTATGTACTTTTGCTTTTATTGAGTTTTAGTCCTATAATAGTTTCCATTTTGAATACGACAAGTTGTGATTTGAATACAAGATTAGTTGAGTTCAATATTTGGCCCCTATGATGATGTATGTTGTTATACATTTAGTGCGTGCTAGCTAGAGGCTTATTTGCCGACTGTTCACGTCTCGGGATAGCGTCTCGAATTATATTCCGCATTATTAATATCCACTGTGTAATTCTTGGGACGTGACACAGAAGATACACATGTGGAATGTGCCTCTGTCAGCCCACATGGTCCGTATGATGCCATTTCACCTTCGGTCAGATGCCGCCCTGCCATGAAATCATATCATGACGTTTGTCAGAGCTGTCCTGCGCCGCGCTGTCGCTTCGTCTACTGTACGGCAACGTCAACCGTCACAATGCCTCATCGGCTTCCGTGTGCCATCATGGCACTTCGCACTGCTCGCGCCGATTGGAATCCGAGGCGAAGCCAGGCAGCCAATCTTGTAATGCCATGCGTCAAGATCTGAACCGCCAGTCATAGTCGATGAATCTTCACCGTTGGATATGATTAGTACCCCGGTACTATAAATATTGGGGTCTGCAGCCGAAAAACTACCCTTGTTCTTACGTGCGATCTGCCCTCAGACGACCAGTCGACGTGCCGACGACATTCGTACCGACGTCCGAGCCCTCGACGTTTGAAATTGCTCCTCGCTTGCTTCCTTCAGAGGTAAGTGATGCCTTCATCTAGTTCTTTCACTTCTTCTTCTTCCAGTCCTCGCCTTCCTGAGGACTCATCGGCCAGAGGTTCTCCTTATGAGGACTTCTCTT
>JACBKR010002426.1:0-40651 GCA_014218235.1 Colocasia esculenta
GTTCTGTATTAGTTTCCATTTGGAATACCATGAGTTGAGATTGAATACAAGATTAGTCCGAGATCATTATTTGGCCCTATTCTAATGTTGTGTTGATACGCAATTAGTGCTTGCTAGCTAGAGGCTTATTTGTCGACTGTTCACGTCTCGGAATATCGACTCGAATTATCCGAATTATTATCCGCTGTGTAATTCTCGAGACGTGACAATTTAGTGGTATCAGAGCCTAGGAAAACAATAGGATATATGTCTCAGAATAAGAGATGCCTATGGAACCTAGGGTTTGGAATTTAATATAGTACCACATGAGAAAGGGGTAGAGACTGGGAATATGATTGAAGAACAAAACACTCTTACCCATTGACTCTAGATATGTATCTAGAGACATTAATTGGTTTCCATCCTTTTCTCAGGAACCCTCGTAACTCTTATTCTTACCGCAATGGCTCGCAACCAATGGCAAGCTATGCAAGAAACTGTGGCAGGACTCACACAGGCCCTGCAAATGTGGTTCAGGTGGAAATCAGGCTGCTGCTGTTAGAATGGAGCCGGTGATCTGCACCGTACTTTAGGAGTTTGAACCCTCCTCATTTCTCTGGATCCCCTGACCCCACGAGGCTGAGAACTGGCAGGAAAAAATAGAAAGAATCTTTCAAGTTATGCAATGCACCAATAGGGAGAAGGTGGTTCTGGACACTTTTCAATTTACTAAGATGCCCGAGCACGGTGGAAGGCCACATCGGCCCATCTGCCAAATGTTCTTGAACTAGAGTGGGCTGGATTTTTGGAGATATTCTGGGAATATTTCTCAGAAAGAGTTAAGGAAAAGAAGGCGGCGGAATTTGCCGCACTGAGTAGAAAGGAATGTCGTGGCTGAGTATGAGGCTCAGTTCGCGCATCTAGCTGTGTATGCCCCACACTAGTGGGCACAGAAGACTAAAGGCTAACGGTTCATGGATGGGCTTAGCCATGTTCATGAGAAGCTCGGACCTCACAACATTCAAACATACACTGAGATGGTCCAAAGAGCCCAGCTGGTAGAGGACACACGATGGCCAAAGTAGAAGGAATGGGGGCAAGGACAACTCAAAGCCAGTCTTCGTCAAGAAGGGAGCACCTAATATTGCTCCAACTTTCCATAACAACAACAACAACAATAACAACAACAAGAGGCCAAATGCTGGAAGAGACAATGCTTAGACTAGAAGGTCAAGGTAGAAGGAAGGCAGTTTACTGAGAATTGCAAGTTCTACGATAAACCAGGGCACCAAGCTGAAGAAATGCTGGAAGAAGCTCGGAGCGTGCTTAGATGTGGTGGTCGCAACCACCGTATTCCTGACTGTCCAATGTTGAAGGACCAGCCAGGCAAGGCCAGAATGTACCACGGCATCAGGGACGCCTTAATGCTATCATAGAAGCGGACCTACCCGAGGAAGGGGGTATGGTGGAAGGTACCATTTCCATACACTCTCAACCTGCTTTTGTGCTTATTGATACTGGAGCTGTATATTCATTTATTTCCACCACATTTGCTGCAACTCTACCTGTCAAACCTGTACCTCTGAAATCCAAGACCACTGTAGCCTCTCCCCTTGGCTCAAAATCTAAACTAACCCACAACTTGCCAAAATGTGAAACTATAATTAGAGGGCACAATCTCCCTGCTGACCTCATTTGATTAGACATGAAGGGTTATGATGCCATTTTGGGTGTCGATTGGCTAATTGAATATGATGCCGATGTAAACTGTCGTCATAGAAGGGTCACCTTTAAAAGTCTAAATCTTCCAACCTTTCGCTACTTGGCCCCGTTATCATAAACACCCTATCTCGATATCCTCGTTAAAGGCTTCCAAGCTGATCAATCAGGTTTGTGACGCTTTCCTAGTTTCAGTCATGGCAACTGAAAGAAGAAACTAACCCTAGAAGACATTCCCATAGCCAGAGACTATCCTGATGTATTCCTAGAGGATTACCTGGTATACCACCTGAGCGGGAGGTAAACTTCACCATCGAGTTACTCCTTGGGGCAGCCCCTGTTTCCAAAGCTCCATATCGCATGTCCCCTGTTGAATTGTAGGAGTTAAAGAGGCAGATCCAAGAATTCTTGGATCAAGGCTTTATCAGGCCTAGCACATTCCCTTGGGGAGCGCCAGTACTATTTGTTAGAAGAAGGACGGACAATGAGGCTATGCATGATTACCGTCAGTTAAACCAGTTGACAATAAAGAAAAGTATCCACCTCCCCGCATCGATGAACTGTTCGATCAGATCTCTGGTGCACAATATTTCTCCAAGATAGATCAAATCAGCTACTACCATCAACTGAGAATAAGGAAGAGGATATACACA
This sequence comes from Colocasia esculenta, assembly GCA_014218235.1. Taxonomy (NCBI): domain Eukaryota; kingdom Viridiplantae; phylum Streptophyta; class Magnoliopsida; order Alismatales; family Araceae; genus Colocasia; species Colocasia esculenta. The sequence continues at coordinate 2,352 of JACBKR010002426.1, forward strand.
AGTCTGCATTCCGGAGTAATATGATCACTATGAGTTCGTGGTCATGCCGTTTGGGTTGACAAATGCTCCAGTGGCTTTCATGCAACTTATGAACAATATTTATAGCCCTACTTAGACCATTCGTGGTGGTGTTCATAGATGACATTCTTATTTACTCCAAGTCCAAAGAAGAACATGAGAAACACTTGAAGGTTGCTATGCAAGTGCTTAGAGATAATCAAACTCTATGCAAAATAGTAAGTGTGAGTTCGGATGGAGGAAGTGTCTTTCCTGGCACATCATATCCAAGGAGGGAATCTCAGTAGATCAATCTAAGGTTGAAGCGGTAAAGAACTGGGCAAGGCCGACAACTGTGTCGGAGATCAGGAGCTTTCTGGGTCTAGCTGGATATTATCGTTGTTTTATTAAAAGATTTCTCAAAGATAGTTGTACCATTAACCAGGCTTACCAGGAAGGAGAATCCATTTGCATGGACTGATGAATGTGAACGAAGTTTCAGGGCATGAAGGAGCACCTCACCTCAGAACCTGTACTGACGTTGCCAGTGACTGGGGTAGTTTTGAAGTATACACAGATGCATCCGGGATCGGCCTAGGTGTGTGCTGATGCAAAAGGGAAAGTCATATGCTATGCATCCACAATTGAAGAAGCACGAGAACAATTATCCTGTACATGATCTTGAGCTAGCTGCTATAGTCTTCGCCTTGAAGATATGGCGTCATTACCTATATGGTGAGAAGTTCATTGTGTTTTCTAACCATAAAAGTTTGAAGTATCTATTTCTCAGCAAGACTTGAACATGAGACAGCGAGGTGGTTGTAGTACTCAAGGCTTCGACTTCACTATCCAATATCATCCAAGTAAAGCAAATGTTGTGGCAGATGCTCTAAGTAGAAGCTAATAATCACATTGTCAATCTAATGGTGGGCGAATGAGATTATTAGAAGATTTTGCTAAGTTAATATTATGCTGACATCAAGAAGACGGGATGCCTTATTGCTAGTGTTAGGGCACAACCTACCTATGGAGGACATTATAGCACTCCAAGACAATGACCCTGTGCTCATGGATTTAAGGCTAATCTAGATTAGAGGCCAATTTCTCTTTAACTGAAGATGGAAGACATTGTTCCGGGATCGAGTATGTGTACCTGACCATGCGGAGACAAAGAAGATGATTATGGATGAGGCTCACAAGACCAGGTATACCATCCATCTTGGAACTACCAAAATGTATCAGGATCTGAAAAAAGCTTTTGGTGGCCTAATATGAAGAGGGAGGTGGCGGAATATGTCGCCCGATGCTTACCATGTCAAAAGATCAAGGCAGACACTTGCGACCTGCAGGTAAACTCAAACCCCTAGAAATCCCGGCATGGAAATGGGAAGGTATAGGGATGGACTTTATTTTCGGACTACCTAAATCTAGAGGTGGATTCGATGGTATCTGGGTTAATAGTCGACCGCTTAACTAAGTCGGCTCACTTTTACCATGAAGACCAAGTGGTCAGTAGATGTTTTGGCTGCATTGTATGTGAAGGAAATAGTCGATTACAGGAGTACCAGTGTCTATCGTGTCTGATAGAGACCCTGGGTTTACATCTCACTTTTTGGAAAGGACTGCACTATTCCTTGGGATCTAACTAAACTTTAGCAAGGCTTTCCATCTGCAGACTGAGGTCAGACTGAAAGAACCAATCAGGTGATTGAAGATATGCTTAGAGCCGTGTCCTAATTTTGGAGGGAGTTTGCTGAACACTTACCTCTTGTGGAGTTCGCCTACAATAATAGCTACCAAGCTAGTATTCAAATGCACCATTTGAAGCACTTTATGCAGGAGTTTCCGATCTCCAATATGTTGGTAGAAGTTGGTGAAAAACAAATGATAGGACTAAGATGATCAGGGAACCCACAGAAAAGTGAAGCTTATTAGGAAGAATGGCAGTGGTGCAGCAAAGACAAAAGGCATATGCAGATAATAGAAGAGAGACTTGTGTGACGGCCCTCGTTACACCGTACGGTCATACCGACCCACGTCGGTATAGCGAGAGTCCTGCCACAGTGGGACATTTACCAAACGATACAACCCAGCTAAGATACACGCGAATATACAACAGAGTAGCGAAAGTAAAGACATCTGTCTTCATTCATTCATCATCCACATTAAACATACATGCAGTTCGCATTAACATAAAGAACTAAAAATCCACAGATTTAAATTGCTGAAATAAATACAAATGTCCACACTTATACATCATTCTCATGATATTTCTACTACAATGTTCAAATTTACATACTATGAAATACACGAATCTCAAAAAACTCCAAACTAGCTAGTCTCCACGCTCGGAGTCCGTCTCCACCGTCTCCTCCAATGGTACGTGTCACCAACTATACTGTACGCCGAAGCAAGGAGTGAGTCCAAGGACTCAGCAAGCAACACTACTCATGATATACACTTATAAGTCCTAGTGGTTTCTACATGCACATTACAATTAGCAACACATCGCATGCTAGTCATTCAAGTTTTCAACCTATCATGAAAGTTCTACAATTTTATACATAACTCATGCTTTCAGATTTTCTAAAATAAAATTCACCTATCACATGGTCTCTATTCAGTTTACTCATGAAACTTTAATCTTTAAAGAATCAAACATGAGAGCTATCAACATGAACAATTTACATACATGAAGAAACACACTAGCATGGATTTTACACATTTTTAAACACATACATGAACCTTTCACATGCTTTAGGTTGCTGATTTCATATAGTTACATCGCTGAAAACCTATGCATGAGAGCTACAATAATGCATAAAACATATCACATCAACAACCATTCATGCTATCTTGTGCCCGTGTTCACTAATTATCCCTAACATGGATTCTTCATCTTTTGCACATTAAACATAATGATAATACATGAATTTACTGAATTCACATGATTTCAGATTTGTCTCACAGGGTTTCAATAACATTTTCCACATCTTTAGTTTCACATTTTATTTACACGAGTTTTCTCTTTCACATGGTTCACTTTACACATACACATTCACATTGTCACTTACACATTTACACATGGACACATACACATTACACATTTCAACATTCCAAACCACCAAGAAGGACATATACACATCACATTACACATAGACGCCATCTAGGCATTCCAATGGCGACTCTTGGACTGCGCAGACCGGGAGAACAAGTCTCCACCCTAACCAGGGTACTTGTCCACCTCCAGGATTTCCCCCTAATGCCCTTAGGGTCACTTAACACAATGAACTTTCTCAGGGGGACTTTTCCTGATACAGCTCCACTCCCTCTACGGAAGCAGTGTCACATTGGCACAGTTACACATTTACACATTTACCGTTTTACACTTGGTTTACACATAACACTTCATCTCATTCACTTTCTCACTCACATGAATACCTCTTTTTTTTTCCTAACATGGTACTACAGAATTTCAAGGTTTAACACACAGTAAACACTAATCATGCTGGGTTTAAACAAAATCTAATCACATTACAATCATATGCACGAATTATCACATTTCACATGAAAAACACATAACTTTTTATTTACTGATCCAAATGACCTGAAATTTAACCACATGTTGTTCTCGGGTTCAAGGTCATACCCTCAATTTTCAGATTTTTCTGAGCTAATAGAATTTACAGAAAATAAAACGCCTAATGAGCATGCTATTAACAACTTAGGTAACATGGGTCTAACACATTTTGCAAATTAACCACTTGCTGTTTAAACATAAGCTATTAATATGCATGAATGAGAAATACAAATTTCCCTAATTCATACATCTATGGTTGAACCTACAAATCATTCTTGCATGCTTTCATTTATTCTACCGATCGGATTTTATTAGCACGTTACACAAGCATGGATAATTCACTAAAATTACAGACACACATACTACGACACACTAACCTTCATGATCAGACCTAAAACCAATGCCTTTCATACACATTCTAATCAAAAACTAAATTTGTAAAAATCAACAATTCATGCTCACAAGTTTAAGGAATACCATTTCCCACATCCACCAACACACACCACATTCATCCCACACCACAATTACCCATATACATAGAGTATAAGGATTACCATATATCCTCATCACGGAAATCATATCGAAATTAAAGTAGAGAAGGACAGTCCTGAGGAACTGGCGGCGGTCTCTGGCCGCTGACTCAGGGTCAGCAGCATGGTCGATGGACGCCAAGCATGATCTGGGCGTCCAGGGACCTTGCCGTCGAACCAGGTCTGTGCAGAAACACAGACCCGAGCTCTGAATCTTGGTGAATAGGAGGGTCTAGGACTCGAGGAAAAATCCATAAAAATCACAAAACCAACCTAGACTCATAAGGGAACATCAGGGATAGGTCACTTGCCTTTAGAAATTTCCTCCAAGGGATCTAGGCTCGGTGAAGACCTCCTGGGCAGTTCCAAGAAAGTTGCAAACCCCCTCCAAACGATCTCTCCTCCAGGCTCCTGGATGATCTCCACGCTGAGGGATGTCGGGGGGAAGCCTTCCTCGTTGGTCCAGCAACCTCCTTGCAGCAGGGGGACGCCGATCAAGGTCCAGGGATGTGGATTTTTTGGGTGGCAAAATGGGTTTTCTCTCAACTTGCTCCTAGGGTTTTTTTCTTTCTCTTTCTCCTCTGCAAGGTGAAGTGGAAGAGTGGGAGAGTCCAATTCGGGTTTAGACAATAAGGAGGGTCTCTCTCCCACTCACTAGGGTGATGGGACACCCTCATTTAGCTGCATTGAGGCCATCCCCCAATGTGGCCATGCCTTGTTCAGAATCTGCAGCTCTGCTGCGCATGCAGGTCAGAGAAATTGGCGTTCACCTCTGGACGCCCAGATAAGTGTTGGCGTCCAGGTCTGGACGCTGACACCACCTAAACGGCCTGGGCTTGACGCCAAGGTGGCCTTCGGCCAGAACTCTAAATTATGCAGAAAACCATGCATACCATGCATATATACATGCAATATACATGTATACGGTATTGTATCCATACTATCATCATGCAATACATACATTATTTATGTTTAATATAAACACATGTACACAATTATACTATTAATGCGTACGTAAATATGTACATACATACACAAGTACAAACATACACACAAATGCGAATAAATGCGACGGAAATTAGAGGGCTTACACCTCTCCCCTTAAAGAAACTTCGTCCTCGAAGTTAGAACGACACTACTCAAACAAAGGGGATACTTCTTCTTCATCGCATCCTCAAGCTCCAACGTAGCCTCCTCACGTGAGAGTTCCGCCATAGAACTTTCACCGACACAATACTCTTGTTCCGGAGATGCTGAACCTTCCGGTCAAGAATGGCTACTGGTTGCTAGATATATGAAAGATCTGGCTGGATCTCCACTGGCTCATGACTATCACATGAGACGGATCTCGGACATACTTCCTGAGCATAGATACGTGGAATACCGGTTGAACGCTAGCCAAAGCTGGGGGTAAAGCTAGCTCGTACGCCACGTTGCCCAAACGTCTGAGAATCTCATATGGGCCAATGAATCTAGGGCTTAGCTTGCTATGCCTGCCAAATCTACAACACCTCGAGTAGGCGATATCTTCAAGAGGACATGATCGCCAACCTCGAACTCCAAATCCTTTCTCCTGTTGTCGGCATAACTCTTCTGCCTATCCTGTGCCGCAACAAGCCTTTTCCTGATAAGCTGAATCTTATCCGAAGTTTCCTGAACCAACTCCGGTCCGATCAACTGCCTATCACCAGTCTCCTCCCAACATAAAGGAGATCTGCAGGGCCTACCATACAACGCCTCGAATGGAGCCATACCAATACTAGCATGAAAGTTGTTGTTGTATGCGAACTCCACGAGAGGTAAATAACGCTCCCAATCATCCTTCCAATCTAGAACACACGCTCTCAACATATCCTCGAGCGTCTGGATAGTTCTCTCGGACTGTCCATCGTCTGGGGATGAAACGCCGAACTGAGCTTAAGCTCCGAACCTAACGCATCCTGAAGACCCTTCCACAATCTCGAAGTAAATCTCGGATCTCGATCCAAAATGATCGACTTCGGCACACTATGCAATCTAATGATACCGCTAACATACAATCTAGCTAAACTCTCTACTGACTGCTTCTTCTTCATAGGCAAGAAATGAGCAGTCTTCGAGAATCTATCTACAACTACCCAAATCGAGTCATTGCCCCTTCTAGAGCGAGGCAAACCCGATACAAAATCCATAGTGACAGCTTCCCACTTCCATACGGGGATATCCATCCTCTGCATAAGGCCGGATGGTCGCTGCCGCTCGGCTTTCACCTGCTGACATACTAGGCATCTAGACACATAATCCGCAACATCTTTCTTCATGCCGGACCACCAAAATGATCTCTTCAGGTCTTGATACATCTTAGTGTTACCCGGATGAATAGAGAATCGCGATCTATGAGCCTCCGCTAACACATGCTCACGGACATCTACCACATCGGGAACACAAACACGGTGCTGAAATCTAATCACACCGTCCTCATCCCGAGCAATGCCCGCCTTACCCACTAACTCTAACAATCTAGGATCGGCTTTCTGCTGCTCAATCACCTCATCCAAGACTGAGGATCTAAGGGATAGCTGAGCTACAAAAGCCTGACACAACGATGGCTCTAACTCGGTCATAGAGCACGCTGCATCCTCCAACATCTTCCAATCCTGCTGGAGCGAAGACCTCTTTCTACTAAGAGCATCCGCTACGACGTTCGCCTTTCCAGGATGATACTGAAGGTCGAAGTCATAGTCCTTCAAGAACTCAATTCATCTTCTCTGCCTCAGGTTTAATTCCTTTTGGGAGAAAAGATACTTCAAGCTCTTGTGGTCGGTAACACCTCAAATCTGACACCATAAAGATAGTGCCTCCAGATCTTTAGTGCATGAACCACAGCTGCGAGCTCTAAATCATGAGTCGGATAGTTCCTCTCATGCTCCTTCAACTGACGAGAAGCATAAGCCACTACCCTCTCTTGCTGCATGAGCACACAGCCTAAACCATCTGAGATGCATCCGTATAAATGGCAAAACCTTCTAGACCACTGGCAATACCAATACCGGAGCAAAGTAAGCTTAGCCTTCAATAGCTGAAAGCTGCGCTCACATGCCTCAGACCATACGAACTTCTCCCCCTTTCTGGTCAGCTTTGTCAAAGGTGCGGCGATGGATGAGAAACCCTCAATGAATCGCCGATAGTAACCAGCTAACCCAAGGAAACTACGAATCTCCGAAGGGGTCCTGGGAATCTCCCAATCCATACTGCCTGGACCTTTGCTGGATCAACAGCTACACCAGCGCCGGAGATAACATGCCCGAGAAAGGAACCTCGCGCAACCAGAACTCGCACTTGCTGAACTTTGCATACGCTTGTGCTCACGGAGAACCTCTAAGACTAACCTCAAATGCTGACGGTGCGTGGCCTCATCCGGAGAATAGACCAACACGTCATCATAAACACAACAACAAATCTATCTAAATACGGACTAAACACCCGGTTCATGAGATCCATGAACGCTGCAAGGCATTGGTCAATCCGAAAGGAAGAACCAAAACTCATAATGTCTATAACGGGTCTAAATGCCGTCTTCGACACATCCTCACTCCTAATCCGCAACTGATGATAACCAGATCGCAAGTCAATCTTGGAAAAGACTGATGCATCCTGCAACTGGTCAAACAGATCATCAATCCGAGGTAAGGGATACCTGTTCTTCACAGTCACTTGGTTTAGCCTTCTATAATCAAGGCACAACCTAAGTGACCCGTCTTCTTCTTGACGAATAATACAGGTGCGCCCCAAGGGGAAACACTAGGGTGAATAAATCCTTATCGAGCAATTCTTGCAATTGCTTCCTCAACTCAGCTAATTCTGCAGGGCCATCCGATATGGGGTCTTCGAGATAGGAGAGGTGCCTGGAAGCAACTCTATAGTGAACTCTATCTCTCTATCCGGTGGCAATCCAGACAAGTCATCGGGAAAGACATCAGGAAATTCCTGCACCACATCGATCTCCGCAAGAGTCAGTGATGAACCAGCATCGGTACTAGCATAACGCTGGCAAGAAATGCGTCACGCCCTTGTTCACCATGCGCATCGCCTTCATGGCAGAGATGACTAACTTTCCCCGCTAAGTTCTTTGGCAAGGATGAGAGAACTCGTCCTCGCCAAGAATGCGGAACACAATCTTCTTCCTACGACAATCCACTAACGCATAGTGCTCCTCTAGCCAATCCAGACCAAGAATACAATCATAGTCTTTCATCTTTAGCAAGAAGAAACACCCATCTAGGATTCTATCCTCAATGCACACAGGTAACGACGGAATGCACTTCCTAGTCGATACCGTACCCGCAGGGGTGTGCACAGACAAAGGGACCTCTAACTCCTCAGACTCTATGCCTGACTCTAGGCTAACTGCCTAGTGAACCGCTCGGAAATGAACGAGTGAGTAGCACCCGTATCAAACAAAACCCGAGCGTGCACACCGAAAAGCAAAACCGTACCTTCGGTGACATGCTCCTCCTGCTCGGCTCCTCACGAGCTAACGCAACACTCGAGCTGGGGCTCGAGGGTCGTCTTGTAGCTGGGGCGGCTGCCGCTACTGCTGGTACTGGTGCTCCTCTCCTCGCTGAGCTCCCTGCTGAAGTCTTGGGCAGTCCTTGATCTTGTGGTCGCTGCTCCCCACTTTAGGCATCTACCCGCTACTACCAACACTCGGACCCACCATGTGTCTTCCCACAATGGGGACACTCCTTCTTCGCACCGGGGGAACGTACAGAGGCTACCTGAGAGTTGCTGGCTCATTTGTTTCTGCGTGTCTGGTACACACCGTTTTCCTCTTATCTTGCCGCTGGAAAGATGCTGTCGGCCTCTTCTGCGAAGCCTTCTTCTCCTCCAGATATTGTTCCATTTCTCCCTTCTGTCTGCAGGCTGCGCTGAGGGCCTCGTCTAGCGTGCGGTGGTCGAACGCCATGAGCCTCGTCCTCAGTGATGGTTGAGACCCATCACGAACTTCTTGGTCTTCCTGCGCTCATCCTCCACTATATGCGGTGCATATTTAGAAGTTCAGAAACCTTGCCTCGTATCTAGGACGGTCATTGATCCTTGCGTCAGGGAAAGGAATTCTTGCTCCATCTTGTCCTGGATGTGCTCTGGGACGAACTTGGCTCGGAAGAGCCTCACGAACGCGTCCCACGCCACATCAACTGCTCCGTCCTCGAAGCACGTACGCAGTAGGGAGGACCACCATACATCAGCTCTCTCCTGCAACACACCTTCATAAGCACCAACTAACAATTCTAACTTGACAAACAACATACAAGCATAACTAAAGCATACCTGTAGCATGTAGGTGGCTAAGGTCACCTTGTCCTCATCAGGACACCTAATAGCTCGGAAGAGTTTCTCTGTCTCCCTCATCCAGCTTTCTGCCATTAGCGGATCACTCTCCCCCTTGAAAGAGGGTGGGGCCATCCTCTTGAATCGCTCCATGATGGAAGGTCCACCATGGTCCTGAGCTGGGGCCTGAGCTTGCTACATTAAACAATAACAATACACAATACACAATATCATGCATTTAAATAGCAAACTACTAGGTTGTTTCATTATTCTACCTGGGCCTCCAACTGGGCCTGGAGTGCTGCCTGGGTGTGGGCCTGCGTCTGCATGGCTTGCACCAGACCTTGCATGAATACTCCATAGTCCACTGGCGGTGGTGGGGGAAGCACAGGGCCTCACGGTGCCGGGGCCTGTTGCTCCGCCTGCTCATCACGCCTCTGCTCGTCGTCGCGAGCTAGCACACCTCCACGTCGTCCACGGGAAGCCATGGCTGTAATAAAATTTCAGCCACCAATGGAGCTAGGTTCTAAGTTTTCTAACCATTTTCTTATCTATTTTTCACTCCTTATTAGTGTTTTCTACACATGTGGACATACTTAGCATGCAATGGGGATGATGACTTAGGTATATTCATGTGCAATCTCAACCGGTCGCTCTGATACCAATCTCTGTGACGGCCCTCGTTACACCGGTACGGTCATACCGACCCACGTCGGTATAGCGAGAGTCCTGCCACAGTGGGACATTTACCCAAACGATACAAACTGAGATACACGCAAATTACAACAAGAGTAGTGGAAGTAAAAGACATCTGTCTTCATTCATTCATCCACATTAAATATACATGCAGTTCGCAATTAACATAAAAGAACTAAAAATCCACATGATTTAAATTGCTGAAATTAAATACAAATGTCCACACTTATACATCATTCTCATGATATTCTACTACAATGTTCAAAATTACATACTATGAAATACACGAATCTCAAAGAACTCCAAAATAGCTAGTCTCCACGCTCGGAGTCCGTCTCCACCGTCTCCTCCAACGGTACTGTGTCACCAACTATACCTGTACGCCGAAGCAAGGAGTGAGTCAAGGACTCAGCAAGCAACACTACTCATGATATACACTTATAAGTCTAGTGGTTTCTACATGCACATTACAATTAGCAACACATCGCATGCTAGTCAATTCAAGTTTTCAACCTATCATGAAAGTTCTACAATTTATACATAACTCATGCTTTCAGTTTCTAAAATAAAATTCACCTCACATGGTCTCTATTCAGTTTACTCATGAAACTTTAATCTTTAAAGAATCAAACATGAGATCTATCACACAGAACAATTTACATACATGAAAGGAAACCAACTAGCATGGATTTTACACATTTTTAAACACATACATGAACCTTTTCACATGCTTTAGGTTGCTGATTTCATATAGTTACATCGCTGAAAACCTATGCATGAGAGCTACAATAATGCATAAAACATATCACATCAACAACCATTCATGCTATCTTGTGCCCGTATTCACTAATTATCTCTAACATGGATCTAAAGCATCTTTGCACATTAAACATAATGATAATAACATGAATTTACTGAATTCACATGATTTCAGATTTGTCTCACATGGGTTTCAATAACATATTTCCACATCTTTAGTTTCACATTTTTACTTACACGAGTTTTCTCTTTCACATGGTTCACTTTACACATACACATTCACATTGTCACTTACACATTTACACATGGACACATACACATGACACATTCACATTACACATTTTTAGGTGCCGTGACACATAGTCCAAACCACCAAAGAAGGACATAACACATCACATTACACATAGACGCCATCTAGGCATTCCAATGGCGACTCTTGGACTGCGCAGACCGGGAGAACAAGTCTCCACCCTAACCAGTGGTACTTGTCCACCTCCAGAATTTCCCCCTAATGCCCTTAGGGTCACTTAACACAATGAACTTTCTCAGGGGGACTTTTCCCTGATACAGCTCCACTGCCCTCTACGGAAGCAGTGTCACATTGGCACAGTTACACATTTACACATTTACCGTTTTACACTTGGTTTTACACATAACACTTCATCTCATTCACTTTCTCACTCACATGAATACCTCTGTTTTTTTTTTCCTAACATGGTACTACAGAATTTCAAGGTTTAACACACAGTAAACACACTAATCATGCTGGGTTTAAACAAAATCTAATCACATTACGATCATATGCACGAATTATCACATTTCACATGAAAAACACATAACTTTTATTTACTGATCCAAATGACTTGAAATTTTAACCACATGCTGTTTTCGGGTTCAAGGTCATACCCTCAAATTTTTAGATTTTTCTGAGCTAATTAGAATTTACAGAAAATAAAACGCATAATTAGCATGCTATTAACAACTTAGGTTAACATGGGTCTAACACATTTTGCAAATTAGCCACTTGCTGCAACGACCCACTTTCACCCAATACGGTTATACCAACCCACGTCGGATGAGAGCAAGCCGCTGCAGGGGAGAATTCCCCAACAAGTAACAAATGAGCTGAGATATACACAAATAGAGTCGAATAAATGCAACGGAATTTAAATAAATCTGATTCCATCAACTTTTAAATCCACATACCACAGTCCGTATAGTTCAATAAGAAATAACATGAGAGCAAAATGTTCCAAATACATAGCCGACTCCAAGTACATGTGAACAAAAATTCAAACTTCAATTATAGCATTACATACTTATGAAATACAAATTACAAGTCTTCAATCACTTAGTCCAACTTCACTTCAATCTTGCTAGCTTCTCCGCTGCTGATTTCCTGAAACGTTAGCAAGAGTGAGTCTACACAATAGACTCAGCAAGTAACTTAAGATTCAATACATACATGCTTTTTACCAATTAACACAATAAAATTTCAGCAGTTAAATCATACATGAGCATGCTATAACCTAAACAAATTCCATTAAACAATTATCTAAGCAAATGTAACTAAAATCTAAACAAGATCACTAACATCATAGTGTCATTAACATGAGTAAAATACACATTCACACGTTTTCATACTTCATCCAAGTCATTGTAAAGTTGCACAGCTAAATCATGGAAACATATACAAGATAGGTAGCACTCCTAGCATGATTTCTAACTCACTTCCCATGCAATCATAACAATTTTCTTCACATTTAGCTTGCTGATTTTATACAAATTTTATCACATCCATAATACCTTTGCATAAGGGTCACTTTTAACTATACAACATGATACTAAACACATGTGCACCCAATCATTCAAATTCCATGAATATGAAAGCATATACTTACATTTTGGTACTAATGGTAACATCACTTTTGGCAATTGACAATTTATACATAAACACATACACACACATTGTACACATCCATAAACAATTTATCAATTAACAACATTGTCATTTACACTTATACTATTTTCTCATTACACACAACCATATGATAAACCTTGGCTTTCACATACACTCACTTTTGGTTTTATCACACAACACTTACACACATTTCCCATTGTTTCCTCTTTCACATTCACACACTTCTTATCATTTCACTTTTGCACATCACATGTGCCACATTTACACATATTTTGCACATTCCTTGTGCTATGAACACATATCACTTTTCACGTCACACTTATACTTATTTTCACTTAATGCCAAGACACAGCCCAAACCACCATTAGACGTCACATAACACCCACACATTCGCATTCACTTACTTAATCACCAGCACAGTGATAAGTCTTAGTCTCTGCAGAAACCGGGGAAAGCCCTTCCCACCATTACCAGTGGAACTTGTCCACCTCCAGGATTTTACAAGACCCTTTGCCAGGGTGTACACTTTATCAAGACCCTTTCCTAGGGTATCACATAACACATTGAGCTTTCCCGTAGGGGCACCACTACAGTACATCTCCAAGCATCTAAGGTGGCAGTGTCTTATGGGCATATTTGTTTATCTTGTCACATTAACCATTTTACACACTTATACCACTTGTTTTCTCATGTCTCATGCACACACTCATACATAATTCACACACACATAAGTCATCATTCACTGATTTTAACATCACTGTTTCAACTTCCAAATAATCATAATATAGATTTAATCATACTGAAATTCACTGAATCACATCAAATCACAATTAACATGCTCACATAGTCGTTTTTCTCATTAAAAATCCATAACGATACTTACTGTATCAAAACAAACTGAGATTTTAACCACAGACACATTTCAGGTTTATAATCACACACGCAAATTTTCATATTTTTCTGAACCATATTACATTTACAGAAATTAAAACATGCAATCTCATGCCGTTCGTAATTTGATTTAACATGGAACATAACATGAACATCGGGTTTAATAGTTCACAGTCCTGATCCTAACATATTGTCATCACAAAATTTTCCTCGGATTTATTGCACAATACACAATTTAACGTAATTTTTACAATTTCTATGCATGTCTTTCATTTCAAAACAGAAATTCCAGTAAATCCCACAGTCATGGAAAAATTCTCAAAATTTCAAGGCATGGACTGATACATATGCACATGGTATAGAAAAATTTATGGCATTTAATTCCGCAGGAATTAGGTAGACAATAGACGAACATGCATATCCATCTTTTTACAACATGTATTTCAATAATCTAAAATTCATGCCATCCACAGAAAAATACAGAAATTTCCACACACATCACATTATCTATTTTACATAGCATATAAATTTTTACACTATATCCTCGTTGCGAAAACATATCGAAAATACTCATCTACCAGGAAGAACAGCTCACTGTTCTATCCTGAAGAACTTGGTGGCAGCCTCTGGCCGTTCAAGGTTTTGACGGCACGATCGCTGGACGCCGATGGGAGATCTTGGCGTCAATGGCATTGACGCCAAGTTCCTGTCTGTGCGACAGCACAGACCGAACCCCAAATACTCAGTGAAAAGGAGGGTCTAGGACATGATTTAAAATCCATAAAAATTACTGGGACCTAGGGAACATGTATGGGATTGAGATCTATGGGTTACTTGCCTCTGAATAAATCTCCAAACAGATCTAATGGCCGGAGAAGCTCTCCTTGGGCAGTGCCAAGAAGCCTCCAAAACTCCTTGGCTCCAGGTTCTAGGGGGTTGTAGGCCGCAGTCCAGCACCGGGGAAGCCTTCTCCTACGTATGGTCTTCTCCTTGTCGTAGAAGATCACCAGGAAACGCCTCCAGTCGCCGGATCCAAGCCCTCCAAGGTCAGTCCTTCCTCTCTTTCCCTACTAGGGTTTCCTTTCTAGTAAAGAGCCAAGAGAGCTCTCTAGGTTGCCAAAGGGGTGTGTTTCATAAACTAGGGGACAAGAGGGGCTCGTATAGGGCTGAAGGGACATGAAAGGGCCGATGGGAAGACATCTTCCCAATCAGAAGCCTGGCCCAATGGGTGTTCTCTGCGCTCTGTTGCACACAGAAAATTAGGGATATTGGCGTCCACATCCATGGACGGCTACATTAGGGTTGGCGTCAGTCGATATGGATGATGACATATCATGGGCGTCCATCCATGTTGACGCCAAGACACTCTTCTGCCAGAACTTAAAATCATGCAGAACCAAGCTTAATCCACACATATATACACATGAAACCTATGTAGTATAGTGTAAACACCACTACACCATGTAACCATCCAATATTTACTACTAATCCTACACATACATACATAGGTACATCAAGATAATAACACGTACATGAATATCTTCAAACGCATACAATGTATATATATATATAATATATATATATATATATATATATTATATATATATATATACGTACACTCAACATGATTCAACACACCAAGAACTGTGTTTAATACGTATACACATACAATGTATAAGTATAATATGTATATTACTACACCGTGCAATCCATAACATTTATACCTGGGCATACACATGCATATATAAGTACACTAAGATAAGATGTACGTAGATATCTACCTATGCGTACATGAGGTTTTACATAAGCGTGACTCAATCACGCGGCAAAATAAAATGACAAGAATTGCGAGGCTTCACAATCATTAGGAGGCAATATGAATTAAGTTAGCTAGGAATAATCTATTCAATAAAGTAGTTCTTGCTTGCACTCCATACGTACATGCAATGTACGAAGTACAATGTACACATTAACCACACCATGCACTGAACAACATTTACAACTAAATATACCCATGCATACCTAAGTATACCAAGGTGTTACATATGTAAAATTAGGTATACAATATCCATGAAAAGGTAATATAAGGTACACTTCAGTATTTAGATGGTACTTGCATAATATTTGAATAGATACTTTATACACAAATTGGCCAATTACTTATATTCACATATATAACACACATCCTCGCGTATACACATGCAAGATTTATATCTATAATATGCATCATCTTCATGCATGCCATTTATGCAAAAATAAGTAAACATCATATACATAAAACAAAAGTGGGAAAAAGAAAATTCGGGGCCTTACACTTGCTGTTTAAACATAAGCTATTAACATATGCATGAATTGAGAATACAAAATTTCCCTAAGTCATACATCTATGGATTGAACACTACAAATCATTCTTGCATGCTTTCATTTTATTCTACCGAATCGGATTTTATTAGCGCGTTACACAAGCATGGATAATTCACTAAAATTACAGACACATACTGACTCACTAACCTTCATGATCAGACCTAAACCAAGGCCTTCATACACATTCTAATCAGGAAAACTAAATTTGTAAAAATCAACAATTCATGCTCACAAGTTTAAGGAATACCATTTCCCACATCCACCAACACACACCACATTCATCCCCACACCACAATTAACAATATACATAGAGTATAAGGATTACCATATATCCTCATCACGGAAATCATATCGAAATTAAAGTAGAAGAAGGACAGAACAGTTCACTGTTCTGTCCTGAGGAACTAGGCGGCGGTCTCTGGCCGCTGACTCAGGGTCAGCGGCATGGTCGATGGACGCCAAGCATGATCTGGGCGTCCAGGGACCTTGCCGTCGAACTAGGTCTGTGCAGAAACACAGACCCGAGCTCTGAATCTTGGGTGAATAGGAGGGACTAGGACTCGAGGAAAAATCCATAAAAATCACAAAACCAACCTAGACACATAAGGGAACATCAGGGATAGGTCTTGCCTTTAGAAATTTCCTCCAAGGGATCTAGGGCTCGGTGAAGACCTCCTTGGGGTTCCAAGAAAGTTGCAGAACCCCCTCCAAACGATCTCTCCTCCGGGCTCCTGGATGATCTCCACGCCGAGGGGATGTCGGGGAAGCCTCCTCATTGGTCCAGCAACCTCCTTGCAGCAGGGGGACGCCGGATCAAGGTCCAGGGATGTGGATTTTTGGGTGGCAAAATGGGTTTTCTCTCAGACTTGCTCCTAGGGTTTTTCTTTCTCCTTCTCCTCTTGCAAGGGTGAAGGGAAGAGTGGGAGAGTCCAATTCGGGTTTAGACAATAAGGAGGGTCTCTCTCCCACTCACTAGGGTGATGGGACACCCTCAGGGCCATTGGGGAACATCCCCCCAATGGTGGCCATGCCTTGTTGCAGAAGCTTGCAGCTCTGCTGCGCATGCAGGTCAGAGAAATTGGCGTCCACATCTCTGGACGCCCGGATAAGTGTTGGCGTCCAGGTCTGGACGCTGACACCACCTAAACGGCCTGGGCTTGACGCCAAGGTGGCCTTCGGCCAGAACTCTAAATTATGCAGAAAACCATACATACCATGCATATATACATGCAATATACATACGGTATTGTATCCATACTCTAAACACATGTACACGTAATTATACTAATTAATGCGTACGTAAATGGACATACATACACAAGTACAAACATACACACATAATGCGAATAATGTGACGGAAATTAGAGGGCCTTACACTTGGAGTTTCAGGTTGGTGATCATGTATTCTTGAAAGTGTCACCAGGACGTGGGATCAGGCGGTTTGGCATTAAAGGCAAGTTGTCACCAAGGTTCGTCGGGCCTTTCGAAATCTTCGAGAGAGTCGGAAGGTTGCATACCGTCTGGCATTACCACACAAATGGATAGAATACACAATGTGTTCCATATATCCATGTTGAAGAAGTATGTACGAGATCCGTATCATGTTATAGAATATGAACTTCTGGAGTTCAACAAAGACGGAACCTATCAAGAAAGGCCAATTAAGATCGTGGACTGAGAATTGCGTCAACTAAGGAACAAGGTCATCCCATACTAGTAAGAGTGAGATGGAATCACCGCAGAGAAGAGGATGAGACGTGGGGAAAGAGGAAGCTATGCGCAAAAGATATTCGGAGCTATTCGCAAGCAAGTACACCTCGCTTGTACAATAAATTACTATCCATGAATTTGGAGACCAAATTCTCTTAGTGGGGGAGGGTGTAGCATCCTGGAAAATTAATTACATAAAAATTCAAATAAATGGGAATAAATAATTTCCATAATATCAAAATATTTAAAACATACGTACCATTATCGTATGTGCAAGAACACATCGGAAGATTCCGTGAAAATTATAAATCACCCCAAACATTATTTTAAATGTTACACGAAGAAATTTATGCAACGAAAAATCTGATTGACCAAGTGTACATCACATTGCAATAAATTATCCAAATTAGGAAACTAGGTCAGAAAACCGTTAACACGGAAATGCGACACGACCATAAATTAAATAAAAATGGGAGAGACTTCCAACATTATATATTGATGACCATTATCGATATGGGCCAATGGATCACTTTTTGTCCAAAAATCAAACGAAATAGAAAAATGCATGGAAATTCGTAACCCTAAATAAGCTGAAATTAGATAGAGGCAATTAGGGTAAAAAATTGAAGGCAATAATGCTCTCTTGGCAACCCAAATTCGTGCCTAGCCATCCATGGAGGTTGCTTGATGGCCAAGACTGTCCAATGGAGGAAGAGATCTTCAAATATGGAAAGACACAAGCTAAAACCGCAACTCTCCTTTCTTGTTGCATTATGACTTCCAAAAGCCTAGATGCTTAAATACTCTCCACCAAACCCTTGGGGACTAGTTTACATCTTGTTGGGGTCGTGTGGAGGAGCTCTTGGCGGCTAGGGAGCAGGAGAACGAGCACACCAAGCCCATCTTCTTCCATCGCGTCTGCTTCAGGCCTGCACAAACCGTCCACTTGGAGTCGACCAAAGGTAGGTCAAACCTAAATCCCATTGTGCAAGGCTTATACCCCTGGAAAGAGGGTCAAGTCTACTTCCTAACCCAACTAGAATGCACAATTTCATGCAGTATACTCAAAGTACTAGGCGTTCTTCAAACAGTGGTCGGAACAAGGATTTCTGAAGAATGAAATTCCTCAAACCAGAAGGTAGGTTTTCTCGGGCCAAACTCTAACAAATCTTATATCAATGTGTAGAGCATCAAGTCTAGTTTCATTCCCAATTGGTTCGTCTAATTCCAATGAGTATATCTTGAGTTATAGTCGTTTGCCATAGTCGCAATGATAGGGACTTTTTACGTTCATGTTGATTTATCACGCATTCTGAGGTTGTTTTAAATTATTTAAAAATCATAGTTCTCTTCTACTCCATGTTCCCTACAACTTTACTGTTGAGACTTTTGTCCCAAGAGCCCTAGTTTAGAAGATATAAACGTTGCATGGACCGAGCACCAGTTTCCTGCATGTTTCGACGTTTTCGGTTTGATCCCTGAACCGCGTTCGGTTCAGGCGACGCATTTCAAGCGTCTAGAATCGTATCGCTTGTGGCCGACGTGATTCAGTGAATGTGACTATCTGGTACGATGCGATTCTCGCACTGACCAGTCAACGGCGCATGTGGGTCTTCGCGCCGCCTGGGAATCGGAGCCTGTCTGAACTGCGGCGGTATGCCCCGATGCGTTCTGGCAGTTTCCCACCCAAGGTTTTATTAAATGATTTTCCTTAACACACCATCCCCCGATGCGCCCCGATGTTCAAGCATGAACACGACCACCAAGGTGGACGCGATTTGAGTCTTCACTATTTCGCTTGTTTTCACTGTGCACTGCGTTTTGAAGTACGTCCACTATGTAGGACGTGTATTTACAAGCTTAACCGAGGTATGTTTAACATGGTGTCCAGTGTGTAATTGACTTATCTTGGGTCAATCATTACATGATGTCTGTTTAGTGGCTTAAATTTATTAACCCATTTAAAAGCTATAATTACACGAATGTTATTCTAATTGCTTTCTAATGGTGTGACCATTCATGTAACTTGTGATTCACTCTTCCTATTGTTCTACATGTTTAAATGATAATTGTTATCTTAAAATCTTGTAAACCATGATTAGTTAAAGTGCATAGTTTTATTCCCATGTTATCATGTTAAGTGCTTTCCGCGAGTTTGAAACCAGTGGATTGTGGATTGAGATGCGTACATCACTACACACTTGCACATCTAGGAAGCCCTTTCTGAGGATTTGGAAGCTCTCTATCGGTCATTCCGTATCGGTAGACAAGTGACCTTTTCTCTAAGACCTCCGTAAATCTCCGTACTTCATGGATTCCCTCATGGAGACCGAGTTGGTTGTACCATTGAAGTTCCCTAGAGATAGCATGCACTTCCTCTCTCATCTTGTTCTTTGAGTGTGATTTACAATCTAGACTCAAGCCATTATGTAAAGTGAACTAAAGTATAAATCGTACTGTTATGCTGCCAAATTTATCTCTGACCATTGTTATCGTGAAATCATGTTCAATTTACTTATTACTTAATTCTCATCATCATTATGAACATGACATGACACATGCTTACATCTTGAAACTCTCATTGGTCATTATTAATGACTGTGGGTATCTACATTTAAATTGAAATGAGATGCTTACCGAGCACGGCGAGTGTCCAAGGGCTCCAGTCTAGCCCCAATGACGGAGAGTCATAAATATACTGTTAACCATGGGGTATAATGATTACTGGCGTTGCATCTGCGCTGGGAGTACTTGTGTGTGAATGATAGATACAATAACCACTTACGTGTCCTTGTGTGCATTTCAAGGTGGATCTTTCCTTGGTGTAAATTAGTGTTTCGTGCCTGATTAGTGTTACATGATCGTGCTCGTGCGTTCTTGCTTGCTTGCGTGATATAGCCATCCTGCATTTATTGTAATTAGTGATATCTTGCATCTTTGAAAGCTATTGACATCAAGTGAAAATCTTGCTTGCTTGTACAAAGTGATCTATTGCTAGTTCTATCTTGTTATATCATTCTAAATCTTGCTCTATCATGATCACTCTATCTAGCTTGTTTCATATTTTAATGAGTTTTATTCGTACAGCATATCATGACATTCACGTGCGTACCTAGTTCTAAATTGCTAATCACTTATATCGTTGCCCACACATTGAGATATAAATCTTACTGGGCTAGTTTGCTCATCCCCTACTTTTAACCATTCTAGGTGATTATGAAAATCAAGAGGAGGAGCAAGTCGAGGATGGAATGCGTCCGAGTGATGAGCGTTCCAACAATGAGTCTAGTTATAGTAGTTTGTTTTGAGTGTTAGTTTCATGTAGTAGGAAGTGAGGTATTATGTAATTTGTTTATTGAGTCTTAGTCCTGTATTAGTTTCCATTTGGAATACAATGAGTTGAGATTTGAATACAAGATTAGTCGAGTTCAATATTTGGGACCTATTCTGATGTTGTGTTGATACGCAATTAGTGCTTGCTAGCTAGAGGTTTATTTGCCGACTGTTCATGTCTCGGAATATCGACTCGAATTATATGAATTATTATCCACTGTGTAATTCTCGGGATGTGACAAACTATCTCATGGTTGCAATACTTTTAACACATATTCACTTCTCAATTTTATGGACAAGACAGAATATAATCATAGCATGTAACAATCACATGATCACATGGATGCATTCAATAAATCATTTACACTTAGAATAGATGTTCATATTCATAAGATTTTCATGTAGGTTAAACATTTTTAGGCCATTACATAACTATATGACATGATGTAACATAAGAACATGCATAAACTAGACTGGACAGTACATTAAAATAGTCTCGGGTCGGTCCTAAAATTGCGTCCTACACAGTAGACACTTTTCATAACACAGTGTGCGGTCAAACACGGCTAATGTGAAGAATGTAAATCATGACGGCTTACCTGGTTGCCTTTTACCTTGAATCACGATGGGATACCCCGTCGCGTTCATGAAAAGCATTAAAATATTAATATAAAAATTGGTGAAAATGTTTGGGCGGGAAAACATGTCGAATCGCGTCCGGGGTTCCTGCCGCGAATCAGACCAGTGCAGAAATCCACGCGCCGCGTAGTCCCACGCGGACAGTTGACTGGTCAGATCGAGAATCATGTCAGATCTCGTAGTCGCCTTTTAACTAATCGTGGCGGCCAAGGCCAACGCGATACCAAGCGCGGGAATTGCATCACCTGGTCCGGTCGCGATTCAAACCTCAAAACCAAAAACGTAGGAACAGGGTGTGATCTTCATGCAATGCCTATATCTCTCTATCTACTGACATTTAGACAAAACTCTCAACATGAAACATGACGAGGACAACTAGTAGGAGAACTTTCATGTTTTGGGTTGGGTCTAATGCGGTCTCAATTTGCATGAAACATATGAAGAACAGGAAAAGCCCTAACAGTACGCGACTTAGGGAAAACACTTAATACGACTCATATACTCCATGAAAATTAGGGAAATCACTTGAAAATCAAACTAGGCTTGATGCTCTATCCATAGGTATGTGCAACTTAGATGTTCAGCTCGAGATCACCTACCTTTTGGGTTGAAGAAGTCTCGTTCTCCAGAAAAGCCCTTGTTCAGACCACTTGGAGGAGAATGCATATACACCCGATCTATTGAATGAAAAATATGCAAACCAGTGCCATTAGAAGCTAGACTCGACCTCTTTCTAGGGGTATAAGTCTTGCAAGGTTTAGTTAGGGTTTGCTTACCTTTGGTCGACTCCAAGAAGAGCTTTCTGCACAGGTTGATGCAAAACGCAGCAGCAGAGAAGAAGCTCTGAGTTGGGGCGCAGTTTCCTCCCTTTGGGTGCTCAAGAATAGCCTCCCACGACCCCAACAATGTGTATTTTCATCCCCTAGGGTTTCATGGCATGTATATATGCTTCTATTGTGTTTTAGAAGTCCCATTGGGTGAAGGAAAGGCAAGGTGCGGTTTTGGCCTTCCACCTTCCACATTTTGATGATTTCTCACCCCAATAGAGTGTGTAAGGCTTTAGGAAACCTCCCACTATTGTTATCCATGACATTGGGTTGCCAAGAAAGCCTAATTGTCTTGGGATTTGCCCTAATTACCTCCTTCTATTTTCAGCTCAATTAGAGTTACGAATTTCCATGTATTTT
The DNA here is from genome assembly GCA_014218235.1 of Colocasia esculenta. Lineage (NCBI taxonomy): Eukaryota > Viridiplantae > Streptophyta > Magnoliopsida > Alismatales > Araceae > Colocasia > Colocasia esculenta. The sequence continues at coordinate 25,269 of JACBKR010002426.1, forward strand.
TCTTGCTTCATTTTATTCTTGGGCCAAAGGTGTTCCATTAGCCCAATTCTGATAATGGGTCATCAATACATGATGTTGGAAGTCTCTCCAACATGTTTATTAATTTGGGATCATGTTATATTTCTGTGTTAACGGTTTTTCCGACTTAGTATCCTAATTTAGATAATTAGTCACATTGTGACATACACTTGGCCAATCAGATTTTTGTTGCATGAATTTATTGTGGAACACTTAGTAATAATGTTTGGGGTTGATTATAATTTTTACAGAATTTTTCAATATGTTCTTGCACGTACGATAGTGGTACGTACGTTCTACCATTCTGATAATACGGAAATTATTTATTTTCATTTATTTATAATTTTTAAATCACTGACTTTCCGGTGTGCTACACATTCTAATAATGGGCTATCAATCCATATTGTTTAAAGTCCCCCCATCATTTTTAATTTGGTTTATGATCACATTTTATACACATGATAATGGATTTTCCAACTTATTTCTTAATTACGATAATAAGTCACAATAACTCTTAAACCTACCCCAAATGATTTTATTGACCCAAATTTTGATGAATCATTAGATGATATTATTTGAAGTCCATCTATGGTTTTTATTTAATTTTCTGACTCATCTAAGTATGTGTGAAATGTATTTCCCGACTTATTCCCTGATTACAATACTCCGTCGCAAAACGCCTTAAACTTGGACCATCCGATTTTCTTTGCATGAATTTTTTCATGAGTCATTAGGGAGTATTATTTAGAATTGAGCTATGATTTCTATGGAATTTTCTAATGGGTTTTTGTATGTACGCTAATGGCACGTACGTTTTACTATTTCAATTTTATCGTTTTCAATTTATTTCATTGTTTTCAATTACTGAATTTTCGGGGTGTTACATCCTCCCCCACTTAAAAGAATTTGCTCCCCAAATTCATAAGTGTAGTAAAGTGAACCAGGTAATTGGGTTTCCTGATTTGGTTTTTCCTTGGATCAACGTATAACCCACAAACACCGCACCTGTAGTCGGTAGAGTTCTACCTATCCATTTAGCTATCCTTTGGGAGCCCGATCTGGTACGGGGTTTACGAGTCCGTTATAAGTGCAGTGGTTGGTCAAATCTCCAATCATCTCCCTTACTTAAGATTAATGTACTAGCAAGAAGATCATCATAAGACAAATCTAAGATTTCGTAAGGATAGCACATTCCATCATACCTTCTCCTAGGGAGTTCTGCCTGGATCACGGTGTTTAGATTCCCTTAACGCTTCGGCACTCCTTGTCTCCCTTTGGTCTGGTCCTTCAGCATGGGGCAATTGGGATTCGGTGTTCATGACTCCCACATCGTAGGCAAGCACCCATTTTCTTCCAACATGCATCCTCTCGATGTCCTGGCTTATCGCAGAATTTGCAATTCTCCCCGATGGGTTCCACTTCCACCTTGATCTTCTTATCTTACTTGCGTTGTTTCCCTCATTTGGTCTCTTGTTTTCATTGTGGTTGGAGTGAGGGGTTCTAGTAGTGTTGAATGCTCCCTTGCTCACTATGCTGCTCCTAATGTTTTCGGCTATGGATAGTGAGTCTTTAAGTAGTAAAGCCTTTCTAACCATCTCTGGATATGTCTGCAGATCCATTGGTCCCAATTGGGTGATGTACTAAGGTTTGAATCTTGTTAGAAATTGTTTGGCCTTTAACAAGTGTGGGGCGTAACGAGCCAGCTTAGAGAACTGGGCCTCATATTTAGCTACAGAAAGACTCTGTTGCTTCAAATTGGTGAACTCCACCGCCTTTCGTTCTTGTACCCTATCAGAGAAGTACTTGTTGTTAAAGTACTCCTTAAACTATTCTCAGGTTGCCTGGGCATCTCCTAGTGTAGCTTCAATGGACTCCCACTAGGTACATGCTTTACGCTCTAGCTGATAAGTAGCTAAAGTAACCTTATTCTCATCGGTGCATCCCATCATGCAGAACACATGCTCTAATTCTTTGAGCCAGTGCTCAACCTCGTCCGGGTCTGTGCTACCCCCGAACCTAGGTGGGTTCATGCTTCGGAAGTTCCTGTGGAGATCTCCTGAGTTTCAGCTCTACCCTGAGGCTTGAAGTAATGCCCGGTCAGTGTGTTGATTGTCTGTTGCAAATCTCGCTCACGTGCAACGACCATTGCAATCCTTCAAAATAACCACATTATGTTCATTAGATGTCAACTTTATCACATCTTAATTCTAACTAAGTGACTTAGCCCATGTTTCTACCCTAATCTCACTATGGTTTTGACATGTTGACACATGGGGTTTAGTTTTGACTAAGCCTAACAATTTTTGTTTGCCTAGAACTTAATGGAAAGCCTAGGCTCTGATACCAACTGTCATGCCCCGACATTTAGCAGCGGAAAATAAATGTCGAGAGCGTGAACGATACAAGTGTACGTATCACAGTCGAGTAATTCAGAGTAACAACTAAGTATAACTCAAGATATGAGACAATAATATTGCCAGCCAAATAACCTTTATTTCATTTCATCAACTAGTTTAAACACCTTACATCATCAGAGCCAGACACAGGGCCCAATATTGTATCTCAATTACATATGACATCAAATGAAATAACCTATCTATTACAGACTCTATGAACTCTAACTTCAATGGCTGACGTGCTAAGTAGACTGGTACGCTTGAGCAGCTCATCACTCGTCCCCAGTCCCATCATTCTCTAGTTCCTCATATTCATCACCTGAAAATATTAAGGAAAGCAGGTGTGAGCACACTAGCGCCCAGTAGGATTTACATCTCATGGTGCGGGCATGCTTTACGTAATTAACATGTTAACATTGGCAATACTATCATGCAATGCTCATGACAATAACGATAGTGACAAATCCAAACTATAACATGTACGAGGATGGTTCAATAACAATTCTCATGTAGGACGGAACGATTATCAATGAGAAGGATGACAGTTGATCACTTGACATATAAGGAAAAATTCAATAGCATGTAGCATGTGCAATAGATTTCTCAAGTTGAATTCCATAGAATTCCAATGGACAATGACATGAGGGATTCAATAACAATGACATGTAGGATTCAATAACAAAGGCATGTAGGATTCAATAACAATGACATGTAGAATAGGATTGGCCATTTCATATATAACAGTTCAATTAATCAATCAATCAATCAATTAATCAATCATTGAATAACAATTTGGAAATTACCCAGATTAATCTTGCATTCAATTAGGTGATTGTCAGACACCTCGTTGGGTTATATACCCTCGCGATTAAGTATTTCGGGTGCTCATCCCAGGACCAAACAGGGCCTATTTGCACAGGCATAGTTGTGAACTAAGTTCCAATAGTTTTTTTATAATTCCATTCATTCATTTATGGCCACATGAATTTCCAAGTAATGGACAATGATGAACTAATGATCATGTCAATGATGATAGAGAACAATGCAAGGGGACATTATCCAGATTAATTTGGCATCATAACAGCTTATTCTCATTAGTTCAATCTTTACATTTAACGAATTTGTTTCAATGTTATCAAATCACTATCACGAGAAGTAGATAAGAATAGAGGTGCATTCTATCTTCCAAGTACTTCATTGGTACAACGAACTCGATCTTCATGAGGGAATCCATGAAGTACGGAGATTTACAGAGGTCTTAGAGAAAAGGTCGCTAGTCTATCGATACGGAATGACCGACAGAGAGCTTCCAATTCCCCAGAAGGGCTGCCTATATGTGCAAAGTGAAGTGTAGAGTGTGTCCCAATCCACAATCCACCGGTTAAACATTACGGAAAACAATTAAAAAACATGTATGACATGTATGCAATGCAAACTATCTCATGGTTGCAGTACTTTTAACACATATTCACTTCCCAATTTTATGGACAAGACAGAATATAATCATGGCATGTAACAATCACATGATCACATGGATGCATTCAATAAATCATTTACACTTAGAATAGATATTCATATTCATAAGATTTTCATGTAGGTTAAACATTTTTAGGCCATTGCATAACTATATGACATGATGTAACATAAGAACATGCATAAACTAGACTGGACAATACATTAAAACAGTCTCAGGTCGGTCCTGAAATCGCGTCCTACACAGTAGACGCTTTTCATAACACAGTGTATGGTCAAACACGGCTAACTGTGAAGAATGTAAATCGCGACGGCTTACCTGGTCACCTTTTACCTTGAATCGTGATGGGATACCCCGTCGTTGTCATGAAAAGTATTAAAATATTAATATAAAAATTGGTGAAAATGTTTGGGCGGGAAAACATGTCGAATCGCGTCGGGGGTTCCCGCCGCGAATTAGACCAGACAAGAAATCCCGCGCCGCGTAGTCCCACGCGGACAGTTGACTGGTCAGATCGAGAATCATGTCAGATCTCGCAGTCGCCTTTTAACTAATTGTGGTGGCCAAGGCCAACGTGATACCAAGCGCGGAATTGCGTCGCCTGGTTCGATCGCGATTCAAACTCAAAACTGAAAACGTAGGAACAGGGTGTGATCTTCATGCAATGCCTATATCTCTCTATCTACTGACATTTAGATAAAACTCTCAACATGAAACATGACGAGGACAACTAGTAGGAGAACTTTCATGTTTTGGGTTGGGTCTAATGCAGTCTCGATTCGCATGAAACATTTGAAGAATAGGAAAAGCCTTAACAGTACGCGACTTAGGAAAAACGCTTAATACGACTCATATACTCCATGAAAATAGGAAATCACTTGAAAATCAACTAGGCTTGATTCTCTATCCATAGGTATATGCAACTTAGATGTTCAGCTCGAGATCACCTACCTTTTGGGTTGAAGAAGTCTCGTTCTCCCAAAAAGCCTTGTTCAGACACTTGGAGGAGAATGCATAATACACTCGATCTGTTGAATGAAAAATAGGCAAAACTGTGCCATTAGAAGCTAGACTCGACCCTCTTTCCAGGGTATAAGTCTTGCAAGGTTTGGTTAGGGTTGGCTTACCTTTGGTCGACTCCAAGAAGAGCTTTCTGCACAGGTTGAGCAAAACGCAGCAGAGAAGAAGCTCGAGTTGGGGCAGTTTCCTCTCCTTTGGGTGCTCAAGAACAGCCTCCCACGACCCCAAAAATGTGTATTTTCATCCCCTAGGGTTTCATGGCATGTATATATGCATCTAGTGTGTTTTAGAAGTCCCATTGGGTGAAGGAAGGCATGGTGCAGTTTGGGCCTTCCACATTTTGATGATTCTCACCCCAATAGAGTGTGTAAGGCTTTAGAAAACCTCCCACTATGGTTAGCCACGAAATTGGGTTGCCAAGAAAGCCTAATTGTCTTGGGATTTGCCTAATTACCTCCTTCTATTTTCAGCTCAATTAGAGTACGAATTTCCATGTATTTTTCTTGCTTCATTTTATTCTTGGGCCAAAGGTGTTCCATTAGCCCAATTCGATAATGGGTCATCAATACATGATGTTGGAATTCTCTCCAACATGTTTATTTAATTTGAGATCATGTTATATTTCCGTGTTAATGGTTTTTCCGACTTAGTTTCCTAATTTGAAAATTAGTCACATTGTGACGTACACTTGGCCAATCGGATTTTTTGTTGCACGAATTTCTTTGAGAAACATTAGTAATAATGTTTGGGGTTGATTTATAATTTTACTTACAAATTTTTCGATATGTTCTTACACGTACGATAGTGGTACGTACGTTCTACCATTCCGATAATACAGAAATTATTTCTTTCCATTTATTTATAATTTTTAAATCACTGACTTTCGGTGTGCTACACTATTCTGATAATGGGCTATCAATCCATGTTGGTTAAGTCCACCCATCATTTTTAATTTGGTTTATGATCACATTTTATACACATGATAATGGATTTTCCAACTTATTTCTTAATTACGATAATAAGTCACAATAACTCTTAAACCTACCCCAAATGATTTTATTGACCCAAATTTCTTGATGAATCATTAGATGATATTATTTGAAGTCCATCTATGGGTTTATTTAATTTTCTGACTCATCTAAGTATGTGTGAAATTTATTTTTCGACTTATTCCCTGATTACAATACTCCGTCTCAAAATGCCTTAAACTTGGACCATCCGATTTTTCTTTGCACGAATTTTTCGGGGTCATTAGGGAGTATTATTTAGAATTGAGCTATGATTTTTATGGAATTTTCTAATGGGTTTTTGTATGTACGCTAATAGCACGTATGTTTTTGCTATTTCAATTTTATCGTTTTCAATTTATTTCATTGTTTTCAATTACTGAATTTCCGGGGTGTTACATCCTCCCCCACTTAAAAGAATTTGCTCCCCAAATTCATAAGTGTAGTAAAGTGAACCAGGTAATTGGGTTTCCTGATTTGGTTTAATTCCTTGGATCAACGTATAACCCACAAACACCGCACCTGTAGTCGGTAGAGTTCTACCTATCCATTTAGCTATCCTTTGGGAGCCCGGTCTTGGTACGGGGTTTACGAGTCCGTTATAAGTGCAGTGGTTGGTCAAATCTCCAATCATCTCCCTTACTTAAGATTAATGTACTAGCAAGAAGATCCATAAGACAAATCTAAGATTTAGTAAGGATAGCACATTCCATCATACCTTCTCCTGTAGGGAGTTCTGCCTGGATCACGACGTTTAGATTCCCTTGACGCTTCGGCACTCCTTGTCTCCCTTTGGTCTGGTCCTTCAGCATGGGGCAATTAGGAATCGATGTTCATGACTCCCACATCGTAGGCAAGTGCCCATTTTCTTCCAACATGCATCCTCTCGATGTCTTGGCTTATCGCAGAATTTGCAATTCTTCCGATGGGTTCCACTTCCACCTTGATCTTCTTATCTTACTTGCGTTGTTTCCCTCATTTGGTCTCTTGTTTTCATTTGGTTGGAGTGAGGGGTTCTAGTAGTGTTGAATGCTCCCTTGCTCACTATGCTGCTCCTAATGTTTTCGACTATGGTTAGTGAGTCCTTAAGTAGTAAAGCCTTCTAACCATCTCTGGATATGTCTGCAGATCCATTGGTCCCAATTGGGTGATGTACTGAGGTTGAATTCGTTTAGATATCATTGGCCTTTAACAGTTCAGTTTGGACCAAGTGTGGGGCATAACGAGCCAATTAGAGAACTGGGCCTCATATTTAGCTACGGAAGACTTTGTTGCTTCAAATTGGTGAACTCCACCACCTTCGTTCTTGTACCCTATCAGAGAAGTACTTGTTGTTAAAATACTCCTTAAACTGTTCTTAGGTTGCCTGGGCATCTCCTATTGTAGCTTCAATGGACTCCACCAGGTACGTGCTTTACGCTCTAGATGATAAGTAGCTAGAGTAACCTTATTCTCATCGGTGCATCCATCATGCAGAACGCATGCTCTATTCTTTGAGCTAGTGCTCAGCCTCGTCTGAGTCTGTGTACCCCCGAACCTAGGTGGGTTCATGCTTCGTAAGTTCCTGTGGAGATCTCCCTGAGTTTCAACTCTACCCTGAGTGGCTTGAAGTAATGCCTGGGTCAGTGTGTTGATTATCGTTGCAAATCTCGCTCACGTGCAGCGGCCATTGCAATCCTTCAAAATAACCACATTATGTTCATTAGATGTCAACTTTATCACATCTTAATTCTAACTAAGTGACTTAGCCATGTTCTACCCTAATCTCACTGTTGGTTTTGACATGTTGATACATGGGGTTTAGTTTTGACTAAGCCTAACAATTCCTGTTTGCCTAGAACTTAAGGGGAAGCCTAGGCTCTGATACCAACTGTCATGCCCCAACATTTAGTAGCGGAAAATAACGTCGAGAGTGTGAGCGATACAAAGTACGTATCACAGTCGAGTAATTCAGAGTAACAGCTAAGTATAACACAAGATATGAGACAATAATATTGCCAACCAAATAACCTTATTTCATTTCATCAACTAGTTTAAACACCTTACATCATGAGAGCCAGACATAGGCCCAATATTGTATCTCAATTACATATCACATCAAATAAAATAACATATCTATTACAGACTCTATGAACTCTAACTTCAATGGCTGAGGTGCTAAGTAGACTGGTATGGCTTGAGCAGTCATCACTCGTCCCCAGTCCCATCATTCTCTATTCCTCATATTCATCACCTGAAAATATTAAGGAAAGTAGGTGTGAGCACACTAGCGCCCAGTAGGATTTACATCTCATGGTGCGGGCATGCTTTACGTAATTAACATGTTAACATTGGCAATACTATCATGCAATACTCATGACAATAATGATAGTGACAAATCCAAACTATAACATGTACGAGGATGGTTCAATAACAATTCTCATGTAGGACGGAACGATTATCAATGAGAAGGATGACAGTTGATCACTTGACATATAGGGAAAAATTCAATAGCATGTAGCATGTGCAATAGATTTCTCAAGTTGAATTCTGTAGAATTCCAATGGACAATGACATGAGGGATTCAATAACAATGACATGTAGGATTCAATAACAAGACATGTAGGATTCAATAACAATGACATGTACAATAGGATTGGCCATTTCACATATAACAGTTCAATCAATCAATCAATCATTCAATAATAATTTGGAAATTACCAATCTTGCGTTCAATTAGGTGATTGTCGGACACCTCATTGGTTATATACCCTCGCGATTAAGTATTTCGGGTGCTCATCCCAGAACCAAACAGGGCCTATTTGCATCGGCATAGTTGTGAACCGAAGTTCCAATAGTTTCTGGTATTCCATTAATTCATTTATGGCCACATGAATTTCAAGTAATGGACAATGATGAACTAATGATCATGTCAATGATGATAGAGAACAATGCAAGGGGACATTATCCAGATTAATTTCGGCATCATAACAACTTATTCTCATTAGTTCAATCTTTACATTTAACGAATTGGTTTCAATGTTATCAAATCACTCCCACGAGAAGTAGCTAAGAATAGAAGTGCATTCTATCTTCCAAGTACTTCATTGGTACAACCAACTCGGTCTTCATGAGGGAATCCATGAAGTACAGAGATTTACGGAGGTCTTAGAGAAAAGGTCGCTAGTCTATCGATACGGAATGACCGACAGAGAGCTTCCAATTCCCCAAGAAGTGCTGCCTATATGTGCAAAGTGACGTGTAGAGCGTGTCTCAATCCACAATTCACCGGTTAAACATTATAGAAAACAATTAAAAAACATGTATGACATGTATGCAATGCAAATTATCTCATGGTTGCAGTACTTTTAAACATATTCACTTCTCAATTTTATGGACAAGACAGAATATAATCATGGCATGTAATAATCACATGATCACATGGATGCATTCAATAAATCATTTACACTTAGAATAGATGTTCATATTCATAAGATTTTCATGTAGGTTAAATATTTTAGGCCATTGCATAACTATATGACATGATGTAACATAAGAACATGCATAAACCAGACTGGACAGTACATTAAAACAGTTTCAGGTTGGTCCTGAAATCGCGTCCTACATAGTAGACGCTTTTCATAACATAGTGTATGGTCAAACACGGCTAACTGTGAAGAATGTAAATTGCGATGGCTTACCTGGTCGCCTTTTTACCTTGAATCGCGATGGGATACCCCGTCGCGTTCATGAAAAGTATTAAAATATTAATATAAAAAATGGCAAAAATGTTGGTCAGGAAAATATGTCGAATCGCGTCGAGGGTTCCCGCCACGAATCAGACCAAAGTAGAAATCCACGCGGTGCGTAGTCCCACGCTGACAGTTGACTGGTCAGACTAAGAATCACGTTGGATCTCGCAGTCACCTTTTAACTAATCACAGCGGCCAAGGCCGACGCGATACCAGGAGCTAGAATCGCGTCGCCTGGTCCGGTCGCGATTCAAACCTCAAAACAAAAAACGCAGGAGTAGGGTGTGATCTTCATGCAATGCCTATATCTCTCTATCTACTGACATTTAGACAAAACTCTCAACATGAAACATGACGAGGACAACTAGTAGGAGAACTTTCATGTTTTGGATTGGATCTAATGCAGTCTCGATTCACGTGAAACACATGAAGAACAAGAAAAGCCCTAACAGTGCGTGACTTAGGAAAATGCTTAATACGATTCATATACTCCATGAAAATTAGGAAAATCACTTGCAAATCAAACTAGGCTTGATGCTCTATCTATAGGTATGTGCAACTTAGATGTTCAGCCCAAGATCACCTACCTTTTGGGTTGAAGAAGTCTTGTTCTCCAGAAAAGCCCTCGTTCAGACCACTTGGAGGAGAACGCTTAATACACCCGATCTATTGAATGAAAAATAGGCAAACCAGTGCCATTAGAAGCTATACTCGACCCTCTTTCTAGGGGTATAAGTCTTTCAAGGTTTTGTTAGGGTTTGGCGTACCTTTGGTCGACTCCAAGAAGAGCTTTCTGCATAGGTTGATGCAGAACGCAGTAGAGAAGAAGCTTCGAGTTGGGGTGGTTTCCTCCTCCTTTGGGTGCTCAAGAACAGCCTCCCATGACCCCAACAATGTGTATTTTCATCCCCTAGGGTTTCATGGCATGTATATATGCATCTAGTGTGTGTTAGAAGTCCCATTGGGTGAAGGAAAGGCAAGGTGCGGTTTTGGCCTTCCACCTTCCATATTTTGATGATTTCTCACCCCAATAAAGTGTGTGAGGCTTTAGTAAACCTCCCACCATGGTTAGCCATGAAATTGGGTTGCCAAGAGAGCCAAATTGCCTTGAGATTTGCCCTAATTACCTCCTTCTGTTTTCAGCTCAATTAGAGTTATGAATTTCCATGTATTTTTCTTGCTTCATTTTATTCTTAGACCAAAGGTGTTCCATTGGCCCAATTCCAATAATGGGTCATCAATACATGATGTTGGAAGTCTCTCCAACATATTTATTTAATTTGGGATCATGTTATATTTCCGTGTTAACGGTTTTTCCAACTTAGTTTCCTAATTTGGAAAATTAGTCACATTGTGACGTACACTTGGCCAATCGAATTTTTCGTTGCACAAATTTCTTTGTGGAACACTTAGGAATAATGTTTGGGGTTGATTTATAATTTTCACTGAATTTTCTGATGTGTTCTTGCATGTACGATAATGGTACGTACGTTCTACCATTCCGATAATACAGAAATTATTTCTTTCCATTTATTTACAATTTTTAAATCACTGACTTTCCGGGGTGCTACACCATTCTGATAATGGGCTATCAATCCATGTTATTTAAAGTTCACCATCATTTTTTAATTTGATTTATGATCACATTTTATACACATGATAATGAATTTCCAACTTATTTCTTAATTACGATAATAAGTCACAATAACTCTTAAACCTACCCCAATGATTTTTATTGACCCAAATGTTTTGATGAATCATTAGAGGATATATTTGAAGTCCATCTGTGCTTTTTATTTAATTTTCTAACTCATCTAAGTGTGTGTGAAATGATTTCCCGACTTATTCCCTGATTACAATACTCCGTCGTAAAACGCCTTAAACTTGGACCATCCCGATTTTCCTTTGCACGAATTTCTTTGTGGGTCATTGGGGAGTATCATTTAGAGTTGAGCTATGATTTCTACGGTGTTTTCTAATGGTTTTTTGTATGTACGCTAATGGCACGTATGTTTTTGCTATTTCAATTTTATCGTTTTCAATTTATTTCATTTTTCAATTACTGAATTTCTGGGGTGTTACAACTATATTTACGAGCAAGTAGGATTACCCACTGGAACAAATCCTTACACGATCTCTCTATCAAGAGCTAGAGTTGCTCACTGGCCCAGACCCCCAATTGTATATAGGATTTTCTTACCAACTTCTAAGATGCCTCTGCTTAGGCGGATGATGGCTACAATAAAATGTTCTAAAACCTTGACACACAAATCAGAAATAAATAAGAAAGATGAAGTGTTGTAGATCATGTGTGAGTCTTCTGCATGTCAATGATGGGAAGCTTTTGTTGCTGTAGATGTGGTTCTACTCTTTAACATTCTTGAGTTGTTGAGAAGAGATGAAGGAAAGCCATTGAGTTTGAATGTTGTAGATGCTTGAGACCTATAGCTTGCTTCCTCTCTTTCTTTTCTGTGTAGCTCACTATTTTTTGTCTCTTATTCATAATGAATGTTGGTGCATTCTAGAGCGCCAAAGTTGTTTCTTCTTGAAGCCTGACTGATATTTAATCTTTAAATGCTCTTTAGATGGTCAATCTTCTTTTTCCTTCATGCGTTCTTCAAAATTTTTTCTTGATATTAACTTTTCATTATGTCTTGCATTTCTTTCCATTAGATACAATCTTCTTTGCTATTAGGACAATCATTAGATGAATTGTAAGCTTAGCATGTTGTTGGCCATCTAGAAACATTTTGCGATTGTATCTTGACTTGTTGCTCGTTAGATGTGCCTCATCTTTGGCTTGTCCTTCTCGTGTGTCTAGGACCATAAATATTGTTTAGATCTTCTTGTCAATTCTTTAAATGCATCCCATACTTGGATGTCTTTCTTACTTCATTCTACAGGTTCCATACCTTAAAAAATACTCTAACCATAGTAGGTGCCTACAAAAAATGACTTTCATTTATGCCTTCTGACTAAAAGTCAGTATTGTTAAGAAAAAGTAAGGCATATGATGACAACACAAAATATTTTAGTTGGAGATTTTCTTAGAGTTCCAATAGAAGCACTAAATGCACATTTGAATTTCTGAAGTCTTTCATGAGTATCTCTAAGTTATCATAATGTTTTGACAAAATAAATAATTTATTTATTCCTAAATAAGATGTTCTTGATTATTGATTGGAATAAACAAATGTTTGTAGAATAGATAAACTCAACATATCAGTTTAAAGTTCCTGAGAAAGTATTCGCCTTTTGTTTTACAGGAACATTAATAAATCTTGATCATTGAAAGCGTAGACTATACATATGTTGTTAACTATGCATTACAAGCATGTCTTCATTTTTATTCCTAGAAAAATATTTCATGGAAATTTTAGGAATACAAAAAAACTATTTATGATTTCAAAATAGAATAAATAGAATAAAAAAATCTTTAAAGATAAAGCAAGACTGTTAGATTTGTTCTAACATTTGAGCGGGAATCAATTTTGGATGAATGAGTGTCAGAATCGTTTTATTCTAAACAGGAGACTGTTTTCTATCTTTCTAAGAAGAAATTGTTTTGTTCTCAACATGAGAATCATTTTCAGGATTTTTACAAAGAATTGTTTTAACATCTTAAGAATCATTTTCACTTTTCTGAGAGACTCATTTTGTCCAAACTTGTTTTCCTTAAAAAGACTCGTTTCACTTGTTGTGTCTATAAATTCCTTTTTTTTCTCAGAGAAAAAGACTTGATTTGGTTTACAACATAAGACTCATTTTTTATAACTCTGAGAGAGACTCGTTTCAATCTAAATGTGAGACTTGTTTTCAACTTTCTTCTTGAGATTCGTTTTTTATTCATAAGTGATTTATCATTTTGCAAAGAATCGTTTCTGTGCGTGTGGGACTTGTTTTTAAGTTTTCATGAGACTTATTTTCTATTTCTCTCACAAGACTCATTTTCTTTTTCTTCTAGAGACTCATTTTTCATTTCAACGTGAGACTTGATTTTGAGCCTTAAAGCAAGACTAGTTTTCTAACTCTGAAGTGAGACTTGTTTTGCTTATATGAAAGACTTGTTTTAGATTTGTTCATGAGAATCATTTTCAGTCTTTCTAAAATACTTGTTTTCATAAACTTGTTTTTTAGAGCCTAAAAGAATTGTTTTCTATCTAGCTTATAGACTTCTTTCTCTCTAACTGCATCATGAGACTTGTTTTGTATATAGAGTCATAGACTAGATTTTTCACAGTAATTTTGGACTTGTTCTATGTAGCTTAGATATAATGGATATTATTTTCATTTGGTCATAGTCTAATGATTTTGTTTTCTCATTTGAATTAATTTTGAAGTTAATTTCACATTAAATAGACTCTATTCATCATATATATTCGTCGAACATTTTTGACGGATAAATTCCGTTATAAAATTCTAATGAATTTTCGATGGAATTATATCCGTGAAAAATATCGGTCGATAAATGCATTTTTTCTTGCAGTGTTAGGTTTAAGGACCAATCGTACTACCATAACAAAAGAATACATTGGTTGACAGCTAGGTGTAATGACTATTCAGGAGCTCTAAGTCAGATAAATTCACTGAACTCATTCTCTAATAAACATCAAGAAGTTTGTCATAGTGTCTTTACATAAGTGACTATGAAAAAAAGACCCACAAAAAGGACTATGAAACTAGCAGAAACAACAAAAGATTCGTTCACAGAGAGTAGAAGATCGTTATCTAATTGAAGCGTCGGCAAGTCAACTTCTTTAAAGAATATATTGCCTCTCTACTGTGTAAATGTTCACGAGCAATATCCTCCTAAGAGTTGACATGTAGCAACCCGCTAATTTAAAATAAATAAAAGAATTTAAAATACAAAGAAATGTGTATAACTTAAAACTCATTAAGCAAAAACAAGTGATGGACTTTAATTAATGATTCATACATGAGCTATTGGGCTAAAAGCAAGAATTCAAATGATGGATTAGAGATAAATAGGTCAAAATTCGTAACTAAATTATTGAGAAATTAAAAAGGGACAAGTAAATTACTAATATGACTTATATATATTCAGAATAGACTCCTAACACTACCCTAACTTGCTAGCCACAAAATTGGAGCCCATCTTAAGCCAAATAGAGAGATAAATGCTAGGAAAAGGCTAGATAAATATGGAAATTTAGAGTTGGAGGAAGAGTTAGAGTTTAGAAGGACTCTTCAACCCTAAACCTACAAATACACACTAATCTCGTCCATGGACGACCCTATTGATCTCCTAGGATTTGGAGGATGTGGAAGGAATGCTCTTGGACGAGGAATTCGTGAAGAAGGAGGCTTGGAAGGGAGCTTCTTCACGTTCTTGCCCTAAGATTTTAAAGCAGTCAAAGGTAGGCAATCTCTCAAGAAAAAGCTAATTAAACTCGACCCTAGGCAGTTCATGAACCTAGTAACAAAAGCCCCCTCTTTTCCCTAATTTCTATCAAGTCTATCTTGTCAATTTCATGTTTGAAGTTTTGTTAAGAACATATACCCAACCCATCATGTTCTCTTTAAATCCTTGATCATACTTGATCTTGTGCCATAACACTTTTACTGTACATGTCACATGATGTTTGGAACTTGTTGACATATTTTTCCCAATTTTTATCAAGTACTATTTTTATAACGGCCCCGATGCCTGGACCCCCAGCTCCCACCGAGGATCCGACCGCCGACACCGCTGCCTATGGGTCTGAAGACCCGGAAG
>JACBKR010002427.1:0-34953 GCA_014218235.1 Colocasia esculenta
CACATCAAGACAATTCCCTTGCTGTGCGACAACACTAGTGCAATAAATCTCACCAAAAATCCAGTTCAGCACTCAAGGACAAAGCATATAAAGGTTATATATCAATTCATTCGAGATCATGTAGCTATGGGATATAAGATATTCTTTTATAGAATACTCCAAAATCAGTTAGCAGATATCTTCACGAAGGCCTTACTGAAGAGAGATTTACGTCTCTTAGAAGGGAATTAGGCATGTGTAAATTGTGATGGATTATCTGATATAACTGAAATAACCATAATTAAGAATAACAATTATTCTCTCCCTTGAAATAAGAAAATTCCTTAGAGTTTTTGCATCATAAATACCTTTGACGGTTCTTTAATTTAAACAGTTTTTATTTATCTCGAACCTGTCTTCTTTTGTTGTTTTTGCATTTATGGCGCTATCCTTTCAAAAAGTCACCTTTTTTTTTTTTTTTTAACCAAAGCCTCCCATGGTTCAGCGGCCAGCAGAGTGCACCCCATCCCAGCAGGAAAAGATGTTCTCACCCCACCAGGCGAACCATTGAAGGTTAATTTTTATTTCATAAAATAAAGAGAACAAGATACACCCGACTTTAATGAAACATCACAGAATAGGATAACCAATAACCAACCACCCTCTACTAAGGAAACTGAAAACTAGGTAGCCGGCTTTATCAACAACAATCGCACCTCTAGAACTGACAGGAAGACAAGTAAAATTTAGAAAAATGAAACTGTCTTCTTGAGAGCAAGCATGATTTGCCAACGAGTCTGCAACCTGATTTCCTTCCGGTAAGTATGCCGGATTTTAAGATGTAAAAAATGAAGCATGTGCTGTATCCCTCTCCACCATGGGAATATCGACCAGTGAGGGCATCGACCTTAGAAATAGCCTGAACCATGAGCGCTGAGTCGGAGTAAAGAATGGAGATGGTAAGACGCCTTTCCAAAGCCAGCCGAAGACCATCATGAATAGCACGAGCCTCAGCCAAGAGACTAGAACCCATACCATAGTAGAAAGCAAAGCCAAAAATAAATCTACCCTGGCTGTCCCGAAAACAGCCACCACCACCACATAACCTGGGTTGCCTTTGGAGGCCCCATCAACATTCATACAAAGGTGAATAGCCGGAGGAGTCCATCTGACCATAAAGGAATCTTGACATTGATACAAGGTTTGATATGAACATAAGGAGGGCTGCAGCCTGGTTAGGAGAGATGGGGCAGAGAACTTCACACTACCATTGATCCTGTGAAGATTAGTTAAGATGGCGCTCTTAACATCCTCAATAGTCCAAAGAGATCCTTCCATACGAGCAGTGCATCTATATTTCCAGATTTCCCACAACATAAGGATAGAGATGACCAGACCGAAGAATGATACGCAGAACTTATGTTAGAAAGAGTCGATAATACTCCAACACCTGGAAGTAATTAGAGGAGACCAGACAATATTATTATGCATTAAAGGGGCCACCCCCTCCATAATTCCAGAGCCAAATCACTGGATATGAAAAGATGATCCAAAGTTTCCACATCGTGATTTTCACAACACATACACTTAGAAGCCACAGTAATACCACACTCATGATTCGGGAGTCCACCGGGATTGCCCTGTGAAGGAGCTTCCATACAAACATAGCAGAACGGGGAGGAATTCTATAGTGCCATATTTTATTCAGACTACTACGTCTAACTCCCGGCGCAGAGAGAAGCAAAGTAAGTAAAGCCGATTTTGACAGAGAAATCACCATTGGCATTACCCTCCAAATGAACTTGTCCGGCTGAGAAGAAAGAAGATATTTTACCTGAAAGGGAGTGACACTAGCTGATCCCACACATCATTATTTTCTTCCATAGCCATATCTCTCACAGACATAAATGGGCACTGCTGGTCATAAACCATCCTATTTCTCATTTCATGCAAAAGAGGACCGTTGCCTATCCATTTATCCTTAAAGAAATCCACAGAAGAGCCATCACCCTCCACCCACGTTGTATGAGTCAAGACCATCTCTTTAGCTTGGAAGAAAACCTGCTTGGAGACCCCAGAAGGGAAGGGTGAATTAATCTCCTTAAGTGATAATATTCAGAAATCTTTTCTTGGCATAAGACACCATAACGAAGTGCCAAATTTGTTTGGCTGCCATGGCCACCTGAAGAGTTTGTAAGTTTCTGAAATTTAGCCCTCCTTCAGATACCGACTTTTGCAAATTGTTCCAAGACACCCAATGGCGCCGTTGAGTGCCATCCGCCCCCCTCCAGAAAAAATTGGCGCATATCTGATTTATTTGATTACAGATGGACTTCGGAATAGACATGGAGCTGGCCAGATATACTGGATACTCTGCAAGACCGATCTGATGAGAACAGCCCGACCAGCTTGAGTGAGAATGTTCGCCCTCCAACCAGCCAGCTTGCGCGTTACTTTATCAACCAGAAATTTGAAATCATGCACTTTAAGCCTTCCAGATTTTAGAGGAATACCAAGATAAGTCATACTACCATTATGACTTCTAAAACCAGTAAGAGACGAATTCTGGAAACTAGTAAATGAGGCGCCTTGGAAGAAGTTTGGAAACAACTTTTGGTAGGATTTACTTTTTGACCAGAACTACTCTCATAAGCTTAAGAAAATAAAATAAGCTCTTGATGTTTCTAATACCAGCATTCATAAAGATGAGGGTATCATCAGTGTATAGAAGGTGTGAAACATTCAACCCACCTCTTGGACCGCTGAAATAGTGAAGCATACCATTATTAAAAAGGTTGGTCAGACCTCTGCTGAGCACCTCCGAGGCAATGATAAAAGAATAGGAGCAAGTGGGTCTCCCTGGCGAATACCCCTAGTAGACTGGAAAAAAACCCCAGCGATCCATTAAAATTGATAGAGGACCAGCAATTAGATAAATCATACCGATATAGGAAGTGAACCTGTTGGAGAAACCAAACTTTTTCATGACCTGCAGTATGAAGTCCCATTCCATCCGATCATAAGCTTTGGCCATGTCCAGCTTGAACATAATATGTGACCTTTGACTTTCCTATCAATTTCCTTCAAAATATGTCTTGCCAGAGAAACATTGTCAAGAATAGATCTACCTTTAACAAAAGCACTTTGTTCATTAGAAATGATCTTAGGTAGAATATGAGTAAGCCTCTCACAAAAAACACCTGGTAATAATCTTGTACACAAAATTGCACAGACTGATCGGCTTGAAGTCACTGAAAGAAGTAGGCTCATCAACTTTCGGAACAAGCGTGATAATAGAAGAGGATAGACCCCGGGGTAAACCATGACCAGCAAAAAAACCCTGAACCGCTGCAACACATCTGAACCATAATAGACCAGCAGTGAGTAAAGAAAAGGCCAGAAAAACCATCAGGGCCAGGCGCACTATACCCATTCATAGAGAAAACACTCCCCTTCACCTCCTCCTCTGTGGGATCAGCACATAACAAGGCGTTGTGAGCTGGGGTGATAAGCTCGGGAATGGAACTTAAAAGACTATCTGCACAGCATGTTCTTCAGAAGTTAGAAGATGTTGAAAAAAATTAACAGCTTCATTTCTCAACACTTCCTGATCCGTACACCATTGGTCACTTCCACCAATTTTAGCCTGTGGATAAAACCTTTTCTCCTGTTACATTTGACTGTATTATGATAGAAAGAGGGTGTTCTTTCGCCATTATCCAGCCAGTCCACTCTAGATTTCTATTTCCAGAAGGTTTCTTCTCTATTTAACGGATCATACTAAGAGAGTGATTTGCAGCCGCCAAGTCACACCTATTCTCTTCCGAAGGAAAGGAGTCGAATGAAGATTGGGATCTCTCCACCTCTTCCATTGCCACAGTAAACCATCTGAGTGACATTACCAAATACATTTTTTTCCAATACTTGAGGGCATCCTTCACAGCCTTAAGTTTCATTTGGAGGCGGATGAGAGGGTATAATGGAATGGAGTCTCAATCTTCCACGTATTTTCCACCACAGCCATGAAAGAATCACTGGAAGTCCACATGTTTTGAAAATATGAAACGACTAGGCCAACGAATATTAGGATAAGTGGAAATATGCAGGGGACAGTGGTCTGAGGGACCACGCCGAAGATGGGTTACCATAAAATCTGGCCAAAGATCATTCCATTTATCATTCAACATAATACGATCCAGCCGAGCACGGATATAGCACAGAGCCAAGTCTATTGTTATTCCATGTGAAGGATGAGCCAACAAAGCCAGCATCAAAAAGGCCAACACCAGATAAAGTTACTTTATATTTATCTGATAAATCCCGCAATCTATGTCATAACGATTCATCTCCCTCTCTCATCCCTTTTGACTCACCTGAGACGATAAACACTATCGACTCCGCCATCGACTTTTGTGAGATTTCAAAGCATCAATCCTCTTCCCGTGAAAATTTCTTGAGGGCCTTTGCTCCAATCTCTTCATGATCTTACAGAACCTTTTCTTGTTGAAATCCATGGCCGCTTCTGGAGTTTTCGGCACTGTTGGGGGCTATGGTGCTGCTTTCCTCACCGCAGAGCAGCAATAAAGGTTCACTTCCTGAAGATGAAGCTATGTGGCAACAAGGTTGTTGATGTAGCAGATCTAGAGAAGAATGGTATGCATTGCATAGTGGTAGCGTTGCAGAGAAGGAAATAGACGCATATGGCAACTTTTTATGAGGCAAGTTACCGGACTTGGTTAAGGCTTTCTACGTTTGTTTGAAGTCAGAGGCAGATGGGTCTTTGACATCCATGGTCAAAGGAACCCAGATTCGCATTACCTATGAGTATGGAATCCCTATTTGGAGTGTCTACCACCGGTCATAGTGGGGTAAACAGGGTCGATATTCAGGCCAAGGGTTTGGGGATAGTTGGTCCTGAGTTCAAGTCGAAGGATAGAAAGATTGACATTAACCAGTTGAATGCCTTTAATAGAATTCTTCACTTTATTGTGTGCCAAATTCTGATGCCCAAGAGTGCGACCTCTCCACCTGTACAAAGGCCGACTCCGATATGATGTTCTAGCTATTCAGAACCATGGTATCAATATGTCAAGGGTTATCATTGACCGGATGAAGCTTGCTACGACAATGATTTGGGACAGGAAGAACATGTTAAATGTGTCCCTTCCTTATGCTAATCTGTTCACAAGATTTTTTAGCATTACATCATTAGTTGAATGGTGAAGTGTCTGAGAAGATAGCTAGGCAATCAGGAGCAGAAATTTGAAGAAGAGTGGTTTCTCCTTGGTTGCTAGGGTATGGACCAAAACCTCAGTAGCTGAAGGTGAGGCCATTATTAGAGAAGCTCAGGAATTCCAACAAGAGATAGCTTAGGCAGTGGCAGCAGCAGCGGGTCCAACAGTTCAAGATCAGCAAGAAGATGTCAGGGCAGAGATGCAGCAGTCCCAGAAGAACAAACAGTAGCAGAGGTCAAAGTTGATGATTTGATGGTGAGTAATAGCAGAATTGAGGATATACCTCCAGAGCATATTGAGTCCGTTGGGAAATTGTCAAAAAATGCCACCCCACTTCAGTTGTGGCATCAGTCCTTAGATGTGTGTTGGATTCCATTCCAAGCACTCAAGGGGAGCAATAAAATGTTTCTGAAGCAGCTGTCTAGATGTTGTGGCACCAGGCAACAATGTAGAATTTTCAATGGAAGAAGCTCCCATTCAGGGGGAGCAAGAAGTTTTGGCTAAAGATGTGGCATCAGGCCACATAGACAATGTTCAGATGGAGGATGCTCCTAGACAAGGGGAGCATATTGCTGAGAAGGAAGCAGAGCTTCGGGGGGAGCACACTGCAACCCCAAGTTTATCAGTTTCAAGAAGGTGTTGTGGAGAGCACCTCTGATGAAGAACATGTTGAAAATGTGGAGCCCGTTGCAAGGGCAAGTGGAAAGGATAAAGGTGTAGCTCCAGAGATCCCTTTACTCACAAGGAAGCCACACCGGAGGCTAAAGCAGAAGAAGTTGAAAATCAATATGATGCCTTTAATGGACAGATTGGATGAACAAGGTAAAATCCTTTGCTCTGTGCAGTCAGACATTGCTTCTTTTCATTAGCCATAGCATAACCGCTAACCAAGTTGTCGCATTAACTTCTGAGATCCAAAGTCTTAAGGGTGAGTTGGGAAGCATTAAGCAAGTGGGTCCAAGATTTATCTACTTTTGTGAGGGCGTATCTTCACATTCAAGCCCCTCTTGCTCCCACTCCAGCCAGCAATTCAGGACCAAGTAAGGTAGAGGAGGATGTTCAGCCAGCAGGCCATCTATTGATGAAGAATCTGGGCCATCAGGGTCAAAGGTTGTAGAAGAGGCAGTCTAGCCATCAGGGCCTATTGAAGCCGAGTAGTCAGGGCCACCACGACCATCTTGGATGAGTCTGGGCCATCAGAGCCAATGGAGTCTGAGGATGTTCCCGCTAGAGTGGAAGACCAGGCTGTAGCCCCTGAGCCCTTAGCTCCTCTCTGCTTCCAACTCCAGCACCTCCCTCTCTACCATCATCCTCCACTGCACCTCCAGCACCTACTACCTTCAAACAACCCCTTCCTAGAAAAGTTTCATCTCCTACACCATTTCCTTCAGAATCCTCCTCATCTCCTGCTTCCTCCACATCCATTCCTCCTCCTATTGTTGAGGTTCCTCCAGCATCATCTTCAGCTGGAGCCTATTTTCTGGTCCTTCATCTTCTGGACCATCCATCCCACCTCCATCTACCTCTCATTCTTTTCTTCATCCTCCTACTCCTCCCTTTTTGTCACCATCATTCCAAAGGGTGCCCAACTTGAAATCATATGATCCAGGACATTAAAGATGAGTTTAAAGTAGCAATGCTTCGCTCAGTCCTGTCAGTTAGGACTCACCTCCATAGGACAGGCTCTTCCAGCCCTGCTCCTAAGAAAAGAAAAATTTCCTCAACTCGTGCCATCTCTTCTGAACCTCTCTTCCACTCTTTAGTTTTCTCTCACAGTTGAAAATCGAAGAAGGCCCCTTTACTGTGAATATCTCCAGAAATGCGCCTTTGCTACTATTTTTGGACATCCTTATCTAAATCTCTCCGAACTTATCATTATCATTCTTCCTTTTTCTTCCTTATCCAAGGTTGAACAGTCAAAAACTTTTACCTGACTGAAGCCAAAACTGAAGAACAGTGGGCTCGAGGGCACAAGTCTCTTTACAACAAATTTCTTCAAGCTAAGGTAGCTAGATACCCACCCAAGATCATCCTTTGACTCTCTCTGAGTGGTTCCAGATCCATCTCAAGGATACTTGGGGACCCTTTGTTCATAAAGAAATAAAGCTTATCCATCATTTCAAGATGTTCACGACTATGCTATCTTAATAATCTACCTGAAGTCCCGCTTGGCCAATTCCGGCAAGCTCTTTCTGCTCTTGGTTTAGGTAATGCTCATACCTCCTCCATCCAGGTACACTTTGCCACCTTGGAGATCCCAGATGTCATGTTCTTGCCTCCACTCCACTCCCTGGTCATGGAATCTGCTGTCGGCACTATGATTTTTGAAGGATTTGTAAGGGTAATGGGTAGAATTCAGTGCAGCAGAAAAGGCGGTTCCCTCTCCTTTCACAGATTTCTCTCAGAGATTATCATCAGGGCCACATCAATCAGATGTTCTTGCCCTTCTCTTGTCTGAATATGAGCACCCGTCTCCATCAGAATGGGAAAACTTTACCCCCTCACTGCTCAGCAGCTCACTGCTCTCAATGTCTCTCAGGCCAGCTCAGGTCAACCTCCTCTGTCTGTCGTAGAATTCTTAGACCTGAACTCCATTCATCTTGTTCGAGACCCCTATGAATCATGGGTTGAGAGATATAAGGTGTATATGGCTATGAAAAAGGAACTGAAGTAGCACTAGATATTCTACCCCATAACCATGGATAAGTTCCTTCAGCATGCTAGTTTTAGCACCTCTACTTTTTACAAATCTTCTTTTGGCAGCAATGAATATGGCACTTTTATCGAAGCTCAGAGGCAGTTGCACATCCAGAGGATGGCTCCTGTTATTGGACCTTCCTACTCCATTGTCTATGGTGCCTTTCAAAGTTATTTGAAGAGCAGGAACACAAGGCTTGGCCAATCATAACTCACCATGCCTCTCTTTTGTCTCCTGCCTTCTATCTTCTTGTACCTCTCAAGGAGTAATACAATGATTCCTTTGCTCCCATTTTTCTTTCTTCTCTTCGCTCTTTGTCTCATTATGTATTTTTTTTCTTAATGACAAAAAGTGGGAGAAAATTACTATCTGAAATACAATTCTTGAATTTATTTCGCAAATTTACTTAGATTATTTCAAAACTTTTATGCTCATGTTATGTGTTTGTCATCACCAAAAAGGGGGAGATTGATGATCAGTTGCAACGACCCACTTCCACCCGGTACGGTTATACCAACCCACACGGATGATGAGAGCAAGCCGCTACAGGGGAGAATACCCCAACAAGTAACAAATGAGCTGAGATATACACAAATAGAATTAAATAAATGCAACGGAATTTAAATAAATCTTATTCCATCAACTTTTAAATCCACATACCACAGTCTGTATAGTTCAACAAAAGATAACATAAGTACAAAATGTTCCAAATACATAGCCGACCCAAGTACATTGAACAAAACTAAAATTTCAATTGTAGCTTTACATACTATGAAAGATAAATTACAAGTCTTCAATCACTTAGTCCAACTCTACTTCAAGTCTTGCTAGCTTCTCCTACAAATTTCCTAAAATGTTTAGCAAGAATGAGTCTACACAATAGACAGCAAGTAACTTAAGATTCAATACATACATATTTCCAGCAATTTAACTCAATAGAATTTCAGCAATTAAATCGTACATGCTTATGCCATAACAAGTAATTTCACATGAAATTGTATTAAACAACTATTCTAACACATGTAAAACTATAATCTAACAAGATTTCTAATAACATGGTGTCATTATCATAAGTCCAAACACCATTCACCTACCTTCACACTTTACTCACATCATTGTAAAACTTCATAACTAAGTCGTGGAAAAACATATACAAGATAGGTTGCACTCCTAGCATAATTTCTAACTCACTTGGCACGCAATCATAACAATTTACTTCACATTTAGCTTGCTGATTTTATATAAAATCTGTGACATTCATATTACCCTTGCATAGGGATCACTTGTAACTCTACAACATGATACTAAACACATGTGCATCCAATCATTCAATTTCCATGAATATGAAAGCATATACCTACATTTTGGTACTAATAGTAACACCACTTTTAACATTTGACAATAATACATCAACACATACACCACACACATTTATACACATCAATAATCAATTTATCAATTAACACTATTGTCATTTACACTATACTATTTTCTCATACACACAACCATATGATGAACCTTGGCTTTCACATACACTCACTTTGTTCTATCACACAATACTCATACACATTTCCGTTAAATTCTCTTTCACATTCACACACTTCTTATCATTTCACTTTTGCACATAACATGTGCCACATTTACACATATCTTGCACATACCTTGTGCTATGAACACTTGTCACTTTTCACATCACACTTATGGTTATTTTCACTTAATGCCAAGACACAGCCCAAACCACCATTAGACGGTCACATACACACACTTTCGCATTCACTTACTTAATCACCACGGCGCAGTGATAAGTCTTAGTCTCTGCAGAAAACCGGGAAAGCCCTTCCCACCATTACCAGTAGAACTTGTCACCTCCAGATTTTACAAGACCCTTTCCAGAGTGTACACTTTATCAAGACCCTTTCCTAGGGTATCACATAACGCATTGAGCTTTCCCGTAGGGGCATTACTACAGTACAGCTCCAAGCCTCTAAGGTGGCAGTGTCTTATGGGCATATTTGGTTATCTTTATCACATTAACCGTTTACACACAATACCACTTGTTCTCTCACGTCTCACGCACACACACTCATGCATAATTCACACACACATAAGTCCTCATTCACTGATTTAACTTCACTGATGCAACTACCAAATAATCATAATACAGATATAACCATACTGAAATCTACTGAATCACACCAAGTCA
This sequence comes from Colocasia esculenta, assembly GCA_014218235.1. NCBI lineage: Eukaryota > Viridiplantae > Streptophyta > Magnoliopsida > Alismatales > Araceae > Colocasia > Colocasia esculenta. The sequence goes on from JACBKR010002427.1 coordinate 10,115, forward strand.
CAATTTACATGCTCACATAGTCATTTTTCACCTAAAAATCCATAACAATACCTACTGTCATCAAAATAACATGAGAATTTAACCACAGACAATTTTAAAGTTTATAATAACACATACAATTTTTCAGATTTTCTGAGTCATATTATATTTACAGAAATAAAACATTCAGTTTCATGCTATTCGTAATCACTTTAACATGGACATAACTCGAACATCAGATTTAACCATTCACAACCCTGATCATAACATAATCATCATCACAGAAATTTTCCCTTGATTTATTGCACAGCACACCATTTAATGTAAATTTTACAATTTTATGCATGTCTTTCATTTCCAAAACAGAAATTCCAGTAAATCCCACGGTCATGGAAAAATTCTCAAAATTCAGGGCATGGACTGATACATATAACATGGTATAGAAAAATCTAGGGCATTAAATTCTCAGGAATTAGGTAGACAGTAGATGAACATGCATAATCCATCTTTTCCCAACATGTATTTCAATAATCCGAAAAGATCATGCCATCCACAGAAAATGCAGAAATTTCCACACACACCCACATTATCTATTTTACATAGCATATAGAATTTACACTATATCCTCATTGCGAAAACATATCGAAAATAATCATCTACCAGGAAGAAAACACTCACTGTTCTATCCTGAAGAACTTGGCGGCAGCCTCTGGCCGTTCAAGGGTTTTGACGGCACGATCGCTGGACGCCGATGGGAGATCTTGGCGTCAATGGTATTGACGCCAAGTTCCTGTCTGTGCAACAGCACAGACCGAACTCCAAATACCCAGTGAAAAGGAGGGTCCAGGACACGATTTAAAATCCACAAAATTACTGGGACCTAGGGAACATGTATGGGATTGAGATCTATGGGTTACTTGCCTTTGAATAAATCTCCAAACGGGTCTAATGGCCGGAGAAGCTCTCCTTGGGCAGTGCCAAGAAGCCTCCAAAACTCCTTTTCCCCGGGTTCTAGGGGGTTGTAGGCCGCAGTCCAACTCCAGGGAAGCCTTCTCCTACGTATGGCCTTCCTCCTCTTCGTAGAAGATCGCCAGGAAACGCCTCTAGTAGCCGGATCCAAGCCCTCCAAGGTCAGTCCTTCCTCTCTCTCTCTATTAGGGTTTCCTTTCTAGTAAAGAGCCAAGAGAGCTCTCTAGGTTGCAAAAAGGATGTGTTTTATAAACTAGGGGACAAGAGGGGCTCGTGCAGGGGTTGAAGGGACAGGTAAGAGCCGTTGGGAGACATCTCCCCAATCAGAAGCCTAGCCCAATGAGTGCTCTCTGCGCTCTGTTGCGCACAGAAAATTAGGGATATTGACGTCCATATCCATGGACGGCTACATTAGGGTTGGCGTCAGTCGATATGGACGCTGACACATCATGGGCGTCCATCCATGTTGACGCCAAGACACTCTTCTGCCAGAACTTAAAATCATGCAGAACCATGCTTAATCCACAATATATGCACATGAAACCTATGTAGTATAGTGTATACACCATACACCATGTAACCATCCAAAATTTACTACTAATCCTACACATCATACATAGGTACATCATGATAATAACCACGTACATGAATATCTTCATACGCATATAATGTATATATATATATATATAGCATACGTACACGGATGTAACATACTTACGTATATTATGCACGAAATAGATAGATACAATAAACACGCACACCGGTAATTAGACTAAACTTGCACAACATTACTTAAGTACTATATGCATGGGATTCCTTAATTTGTACACTATACACAATTTAGCTAATCGCTTATTCTCACCTAGTTATCATAAATACATGCATGTTATTCGTGAGGAATATAGGATTTCCATATACATACTAAATACACCAACCATACTTGCACTTTATATGACATGCAATGTACAGTACAATGTACACCTTAACTACACCATGCAAATGAACAACGTTTACAACTAACATACATATGCATACATAAGTATACCAAGGTGTAACGACCCTCTTCATACCGGTACGATTATACCGATCCCCATCGGTACAAAGGGCGTCGTCACAGTGGGACATGTACCCAACACTAGTCGATAGGTTGATATGTACCTGGATAGCAATAGAGTACAGCGGAATAAAATAAATAACTCAACTCTTACCCTCACCAACACACATTCCACAATTTAAATGTGAAATAGAAAGACAGCGTCCACCACATTAATACAAGATAAAGAACTACATTGTCCAAATATTGTCCATACAATATTTCTTTTCACACTACGAGAAAAAGAAAAGTACAACTGGTAGCAGCTCCACAAAATAGTCTTCTAATTGGCGATCCTCACTAAGCTTCTTTCTAGTGTATGATACCTGTCAACCTGTACGCCGAAGCAAGAGTGAGTCCAAAGACTCAGCAAGCAAACCAAAGCCTTAAACTTAAACATGTCACACTCACAATATGGCATTAACATTAAAGAGATGCACACTATCATCAAATCACGAAGGTACTCAGGGTCCTTACTCTCAACTAGCATGGAATCCAAATATTTTTCATGCATTTGCCACATTCATAATCAACCTTTTGCAAACGTGAAAATCCTATTACATGCTCACTACCATTCCATTCACGTGAGAGCTATATATATATACAATTCAATCACAACATGATAGCAATTAACGTGAGATTCTCATATGTTTGAAAGGGAAGTTCTTGATATGGATTCTACTCATTCTTACACATGTGAAACATCGTTTGCATACATTTAGGTTGCTGTTTGGATATGCATTTAACACTTTCATGACATATATCATAAGTTCACAATCTAACACATTTATCCCACATGGTTGCACACTTACTCATTCACATTGTTCACTTTTACACATTTGACATGTACACGTGTTCACACTTACACAATTTACACGTTTCCACATCATTTACTCTACCACTTCACTTATCACGTATCACATCGATTGCACTTACCACGTGCATCATGGGCACTTACCACGTGCCATGTTCACATATTTCACACTTTATTCATTTTTTATTGCTTAAACAATTTGCCATGACACATAGTCCTAACCACACAGTAGAGGACACTAACAAATATCTCATAGCTCGTGCTCATTCCTTAGCACAGCTCACAACACAACTCATAACACAACTCATAACACAACTCATATCACAACGCATGACACAACTCATACACACACTCACCACCTAGGCAATACAGCGGTGAATCTTGGTAACTGCGCAGACCGGGAGAAGCCCTCTCCACCCTATCCAGTGGTACTTGTCCACCTCCGGGGTTTTCCCAATGCCTTTGGGACAAACTTGTATCACATGGAGCCTTCCATAGGAACTTTTCTATATACGGGCCCGATGCCTCTAGGGTAGCAGTGTCACATAGGCACAACTTTTACACTTTACTCACCGAGTTTTAACACGTATTTTACACATAACACTCACATCTCCTTCATTTTCTCATGCACAATGTGACTCTGTTTTTCTCCTAATCATGCTATTACAGATGACCATAATTAACCTTCCGGAAGTTTCATTAATCAGGTTAAATTGTTCAGAAACCAAATCATTTCATAATAGCTTGCATTAGTCACACATTTTGCATGGAAATTTCATATTGCACTGTATAATTGTCCAAATGACTTGAAACTTTGACCACATACTGGTTTCAGGTTTAGGATTCTACATGCAAGTTTTTAGATTTTTCTGAGCTAAAATGAATTTACAGAAAATCAAACATCCATTTCACATGCTATTTGAAATCCCTATTAGCATGGGAATCTAGCAAAAACAATTGATTAACATGCCTCAGCCCTGACCTAACATGATACTACTATTAACAGGGTTCACACATCAGAAATTTACACTAACTCTTTGGGAAAACACTCAATCATCCATAGTCATGGTAACATGCATTAATAACTCATTTTTCACATGGAAGTTCCACAGTTTAAGCTAATGTTACCAAATCACCTAAAATTTAACCACACACTGTTTGCAGGTTTCAGATTACTCATTCAAATTTTCATATTTTTTTGAATTACATAGAACTTACGGAAATAAAACATTTATCTTCATGCCACTAATAATTCAATTTAATATGGAACATAACATGAATGTCAAATTTGATGGTTCAAAGTCCTGAACCCGTCATATACATGGTCACAGGAAATTTTTCCCGGATTTAATGTACGACCACACAATTTACTATAATTTTTGAATAACCTACACGTGGCTTCTATTCTTATTGCAGAAAATGTAGTAAATCACATGAATCACAAAAAAATTCTCAATTTGCAGGGCATGGACTAATGCATACATACATGGTTTAGAAAAATTATGGCATCCAAACTCCTTATGATCATGTAAACAGTAGACTAACATATCCAAACTGATTGCTAACAACATTTAAATAAATCTAAAAATTTGCGCCATCCACAGAAATGCGCAAGCAATTTACCACACACATCACATTAGCTATTTTACATAAACATACAAAAAATTACATTATATCCTCATGCGTCAAAATTCCGGAAATTAATTACTTAAGGCAGAACAGTTACTGTTCTGCACTGAGAAGAACTTGGCGGCAGTGTCTGGCCGTTTCACGGTTTGACGGAAAGATCTTTGGATGCCCACTGGAGATCTTGGCGTCAAGGCATTGACGCCAAGTTCCTGTCTGTGCAAGGCACAGACCGAGCTCCAGGGATTTGGTGAATGTGGGCGTTCTAGGACTCGAGGAAAAACCCATAAAATACTAAGACCCAAGGGGACATGTTTAGGGTTACGATCTAGGTTCACTTGCCTGAAGAAAAACCTCTAAATGGATCAAAATAGCCGATGGATCTCTCCTTGGAACTTGCCAAGAAGCCTCCAGAAATCCTTTGCTCGGGTTCCAGGGGTTGCAAGCGCAGTCCAACGCCGGGGAAGCCTTCTCCTATGTATGGACCTCCCTCTTTGTTGTAGAAGCTCACCCGAAACGCCTCTAGTCGCCGGATCTAAGCCTTCCAAGGTCAGTCCCTCATCTCTTCTCTCAGCTAGGTTTTCCTTTTAGAAAATGAGCCAAGAGAGCTCTCTAGGTTGCAAGGAGAGGTGTTTTATAGAATAAGGTGGCAAGAGGGCTCGTGCAGGACTGAAGGGACAAGAGACGTTGGGAAGCCATCTCCCCAATCAGAAGCCTGGCCCAATGAGTGTTCTCTGCGCTCTGTTGCGCACAGAAAATTAGGGATATTGACGTCCACATCCATGGACGGCTACATTAGGGTTGGCGTCAGTCGATATGGACGCTGACATATCATGGGCGTCCATCCACGTTGACGCCAAGACACTCTTCTGCCAGAACGTAAAATCATGCAGAACCATGCTTAATCCACTAATATATGCACATGAAACCTATGTAGTATAGTGTATACACCACTACACCATGTAAACATCCAATATTTACTACTAATCCTACACATACATACATAGGTACATCAAGATAACAACACACACATGAATATCTTCGTACGCATACAATGTATATATATATATATATATATATATATATATATATATATATATATATATATATACATATACACATATATACACACAACGTGACTCAACACACAAAGAACTGTGTACACTACGTATATACATACAATGTATAAGGTATAATATGTATATTACTACACCGGGCAATCAATAACATTTATACCTAGGCATACACAAGCATACATGAATACACTAAGATAAGATGTACGTAGATATTTACCTATGCATACATGATGTTTTTACATAGAGTGTGGACTCAACACACGGCAAAAAAATGACAAGAATTGTGAGGGCTTCGCAAATCATTAGGAGGGATATGAATTACGTTAGCTAGGAATAATTTATTGAGAAAAATAGCTTGCATACACACACTTGATTTCACATATATATAGTATACACACACGGTGTAGCATACTTATGTACATTATGCTTGAAATAGATGGATACAACATGCGCACCGGTAATTAGATTAACTTGCACAACTTTACCTAACATTGCTTAAGTACTATATGCATAGGATTCCTTAATATGCACTATATGCATAATTTAGCCAATTGACTATTCTCACCTAATTATCGTAAAATACATGCATGTTATTCATGAGGAGTATAGAATCCCAATATAAACTACTAAACACACCTACCATGCTTGAACTCTTTATGTACATGCAATGTACGAAGTACAATGTACACATTAACTAAACATGCAATGAACCATGTTACAACTAAACATACATGCATACATAAGTACACCAAGGTGTTATGCTTGTAGAATTAGGTATACAATTGTCACACGCATAAGATAACATACATACGTACATACACATATGTACTTCATACACTCTCATACAAATTCCATGAAATAGGTAGTATAGGATATTGTTCATATTTAGAAAATACATACATATAATTACCTCATCATTCTTAGTCTAAGATTCTTGGAAAAGAAAAGAGAACATTCATATTACTTCTAATCTAGCTAATTGCTCATTCTACGCGAATACACGTATACATATATATATATATATACGTATATGCTCATGCTCAAGAGAAGTATAAAACTTATAGTAGGCATAATGAACTACGCATGCTATGCACACAATAAGCGAACTCCCAACACACCACATTCATATACATATATATATATAAAAGAGAATAAAAGTTTGGGGTCTAACACTCTCCCCCTCTAGAAAAGGATCTTCGCCCTCGAAGATCGCATCGAGTACCTGTGGTGACGTCGTCGAGGTCATCATCAGCTACTCTTGCTCCTATATCGTGGTCGATGAAGCACCTCGCGGAGTGAACTTCGTCTTCAGATTCGGACACTCTTTAAGCCGATGATCTTGCTTCCACATTTAAGACATCTTCCTTCCTTTCTCCAACATGCTTCCCGCCATGACGCTTCCCGCACTGGGTGCACTCGGGTTTCTCGATGCTTGAGGCCACAGTTGATTGTTGACTTTCCAAGGGTTTCTCCTTCTTCTTATCTTGCCTTTGGAATGGCTTGAGATATATTCTCCTTTGGAGTTGCCTCCCCTCTGGGAGAGATCCCGCTCCATCTCTCGCTGGGTGGTCACACCTAGAAGTTCTCCTAAGATACACGAATCGAGTCCAGAAGCCTAGCCCTTACTGAGCTTAAGTCCTTTCACAAAATTCTTCAGCTTGCGGTTCTGCTCATACCTCCAAAACTGAGCACTACGTCTACCACGTCCAGCCATCGTCTGCAAAATAAATAACTCAATTAGAACCTAGGTTACTATATCCTAACTATTTCCCCTTACTTTCTTCCATCTAGTATTAGTAATTTCTACATATATGGACAATTCCCTATGAAGATTTTGCAATATTGTGACGGTGATGGTCTATCCATGTACAGTCTCAACCTTATGCTCTGATACCAATCTCTGTAACGACCCTCTTCATACCAGTACGATTATACCAATCCCCATCGGTACAAAGGGCATCGTCACAGTGGGACATGTACCCAACACTAGTCGATAGGTTGATATGTACCTGGATAGCAATAGAGTAAGCGGAATAAAATAAATAACTCAACTCTTACCCATCACCAACACACATGCCACAATCTAAATAGCGAAATAGAAAGACAACGTCCACATTAATACAAGATAAAAGAACTACATTGTCCAAATATTGTCCATACAATATTTCTTTTCACACTACGACAAAAAGAAAAGTACAACTGGTAGCAGCTCCACAAAATAGTCTTCTAATTGGCGATCCACTAAGCTTCCTTCTAGTGTATGATACTGTCAACTTGTACGCCGAAGCAAGAGTGGTCCAAAGACTCAGCAAGCAAACCAAAGCCTTAACTAAACATGTCACACTCACAATATGGCATTAAATTAAAGAGATGCACACTATCATCAAATCACGAAGGTACTCAGGGTCCTTACTCTCAACTAGCATGGAATCCAAATATTTTTTCATGCATTTGCCACATTCATAATCAACTTTTGCAAACGTGAAAATCCTATTACATGCTCACTACCATTCCATTCACGTGAGAGCTATATATATATACAATTCAATCACAACATGATAGCAATTAACGTGAGATTCTCATATGTTGAAAGGGAAGTTTCTTGATATGGATTCTACTCATTCTTACACATGTGAAACATCGTTTTGCATACATTTAGGTTGCTGTTTGGATATGCTTTAACACTTTCATGACATATATCATAAGTTCACAATCTAACACATTTATCCCACATGGTTGCACACTTACTCATTCACATTGTTCACTTTTACACATTTGACATGTACACGTGTTCACACTTACACAATTTACACGTTTCCACATCATTTACTCTACCACTTCCACTTATCACGTATCACATCGATTGCACTTACCACGTGCATCATGGGCACTTACCACGTGCCATGTTCACATATTTCACACTTTATTCATTTTCATTGCTTAAACAATTTGCCATGACACAGTCCTAACCACCAGTAGAGGACACTAACAATATCTCATAGCTCGTGCTCATTCCATAGCACAGCTCTCAACACAACTCATAACACAACTCATATCACAACGCATGACACAACTCATACACATACTCACCACCTAGGCAATACAGCGGTGAATCTTGGTAACTGCGCAGACCGGGAGAAGCCCTCTCACCCTATCCAGGTTACTTGTCCACCTCCGGGGTTTTCCCAATGCCTTGGGACAAACTATATCACATGGAGCCTTCCATAGGGACTTTCTATATACGGCTCCCGATGCCTCTAGGGTAGGTAGCAGTGTCACATAGGCACAACTTTTACACTTTACTCATGCCGAGTTTTAACATGTATTTTACACATAACACTCACATCCCCTTCATTTTCTCATGCACAATGTGACTCTGTTTTTCTCCTAATCATGCTATTACAGATGACCATAATTAACCTTCCGGAAGTTTCATTAATCAGGTTAAATTGTTCAGAAACCAAATCATTTCATAATAGCTTGCATTAGTCACACATTTTGCATGGAAATTTCATATTGCACTGTATAATTGTCCAAATGACCTGAAACTTTGACCACATACTGTTTTAGGTTTAGGATTCTACATGCAAGTTTTCAGATTTTTCTGAGCTAAAACGAATTTACAGAAAATCAAACATCCATTTCACATGCTATTTGAAATCCCTATTAGCATGGAAATCTAGCATAAACAATTGATTTAACATGCCTCAGCCTGACCTAACATGATACTACTATTAACAGGGTTCACACATTCAGAAATTTACACTAATCTCATTCGGAAAACACTCAATCATCCATAGTCATGGTAACATGCATTAATAACTCATTTTTCACATGGAAATTCCACAGTTTAAGCTAATGTTACCCAAATCACCTAAAATTTAACCACACACTGTTTGCAGGTTTCAGATTACTCATGCAAATTTTCATATTTTTCTGAATTACATAGAACTTACGGAAAATAAAACATTTATCTTCATGCCACTAATATTCAATTTAATATGGAACATAACATGAATGTCAAATTTGATGGTTCAAAGTCCTGAACCCGTCATATACATGGTCACAGGAAATTTTTCCCGGATTTAATGTACGACACACAATTTACTGTAATTTTTGAATAACCTACACGTGGCTTCTATTCTTATTGCAGAAAATGTAGTAAATCACATGAATCACAAAAAATTCTCAATTTGCACGGCATGGACTGATGCATACATACATGGTTTAGAAAAATTATGGCATCCAAACTCCTTATGATTCATGTAAACAGTAGACTAACATATCCAAACTGAATGCTAACATACATTAAATAAATCTAAAAATTTGCACCATCCACAGAAATGCGCAAGCAATTTACCACACACATCACATTAGCTATTTTACATAACATAAAAAATTACATTATATCCTCATGCATCAAAATTCTGGAAATTAATTACTTAAGGCAGAACAGTTTACTGTTCTGCACTGAAGAACTTGGCGGCAGTGTCTGGCCGTTCACGTTTGGCGGCAAGATCGCTGGACGCCCACTGGAGATCTTGGCGTCAAGGCATTGGCGCCAGTTCCTGTCTGTGCAAGGCACAGACCGAGCTCCAGGGATTTGGTGAATGGGGGTTCCAGGACTCGAGGAAAAACCCATAAAATACTAAGACCTAAGGGGACATGTTTAGGGTTACGATCTAGGTTCACTGCCTGAAGAAAAACCTCTAAACGGATCAAAATAGCCGATGGAGCTCTCCTTGAACTTGCCAAGAAGCCTCCAGAAATCCTTTGCTCCGGGTTCCAGGGGTTGCAAGCCGCAGTCCAACGCCGGGGAAGCCTTCTCCTATGTATGGCCCTCCTCTTTTTTTGTAGAAGCTCACCCGAAAACGACTCCAGTCGCCGGATCTAAGCCTTCCAAGGTCAGTCCCTCATCTCTTCTCTCAGCTAGGGTTTTCCTTTTAGAAAATGAGCCAAGAGAGCTCTCTAGGTTGCAAGCAGAGGTGTTTTATAGAATAAGGGGGCAAGAGGGGCTCGTGCAGGACTGAAGGGACAAGTAAGAGACGTTGGGAAGCCATCTCCCCATCAGAAGCCTGGCCCAATGAGGGTTCTCTGCGCTGCTCTGCTGCGCACAGAAAATTAGGGATATTGACGTCCACATCCATGGACGGCTACATTAGGGTTGGCGTTAGTCGATATGGACGCTGACATATCATGGGCGTCCATCCATGTTGACGCCAAGACACTCTTCTGCCAGAACGTAAAATCATGCAGAACCATGCTTAATCCACTCATATATGCACATGAAACCTATGTAGTATAGTGTATACACCACTACACCATGTAAACATCCAATATTACTACTAATCCTACACATACATACATAGGTACATCAAGATAACAACACGCACATGAATATCTTCGTACGCATACAATGTATATATATAATATATATACACATATATACACACAATGTGACTCAACACACAAAGAACTGTGTTTACACTACATATATACATACAATGTATAAGGTATAATATGTATATTACTACACCGGGCAATCAATAACATTTATACCTAGGCATACACAAGCATACATGAATACACTAAGATAAGATGTACGTAGATATTTACCTATGCATACATGATGTTTTACATAAGTGTGACTCAACACACGGCAAAATAAAATGACAAGAATTGTGAGGGCTTCGCAAATCATTAGGAGGTGATATGAATTACGTTAGCTAGGAATAATCTATTTGATAAAATAGTCCTTGCATACACACACTTGATTTCACATATATATAGTATCACACACGGGTGTAGCATACTTATGTACATTATGCTTGAAATAGATGGATACAACATGCACACCGTAATTAGATTAACTTGCACAACTTTACCTAACATTGCTTAAGTACTATATGCATAGGATTCCTTAATATGCACTATATGCATAATTTAGCCAATTGACTATTCTCACCTAATTATCATAAAATACATGCATGTTATTCATGAGGAGTATAGAATCCCCAATATAAACTACTAACACACCTACCATGCTTGAACTCTTTATGTACATGGAATGTACGAAGTACAATGTACACATTAACTAAACCATGCAATGAACCATGTTAACACTAACATACACATGCATACATAAGTACACCAGGTGTTATGCATGTAGAATTAGGTATACAATTGTCACACGCATAAGATAACATACATACGTACATACACATATGTACTTCATACACTCTCATACAAAATTCCATGAATAGGTAGTATAGGATATTCTTTAATATTTAGAAAATACATACATAATATTACTCAATCATTCTAAGTCTAAGATTCTTGGAAAAGAAAAGAGAAACATCATATTACTTCTTAATCTAGCTAATTGCTAATTTCTACGCGAATACACGTATACATATATATATATATATATACGTATATGCTCATGCTCAAGAGAAGTATAAAACTTATAGTAGGCATAATGACTACGCATGCTATGCACACATAAGCGAACTCCCAACACACCATTCATATACATATATATATATAAAAGAGAATAAAAGTTCGAAGTCTAACACAAGGTGTTATGTATGTAGAATTAGGTATACAATTATTGCCCATATATGATAACCTACATACGTACATACACATGCATTTCTTATGTTCGCACACAACATCCATGAAAGGGGTGATATAAGGTATACTTCAATATTTAGATAGTACATGCATAATATTTGAATAGATACCTTATACACAAAATTGGCCATTTACTTATATTCATTATAAATAATACACATCCACGCATATACACATGTAAAATTTACAATTATAATATGCACCATTTTCATGTACGCCATTTATGCAAGAACAAGCAAACAACATATACATAAAGTATAAGCGAGAAAGAAATTCGGGGCCTTACATCAGTTCATCCTCATAGTTTCATTTATTATATGCCTATTTTGGTGATCAACAAAACTTAATAAAGTACTATCTAACAAGTTCTCCTGAGCTTAGTCACAGGTTATAAATCAGCAAAATCAAGCAAAACCTGTAAGTATTTTTACACTGTAGCATTTAAAGTTTAGAGCATGTAATTTTTTCTAAGTACACATCGACTTCCTAAGTTCATATAGATTTCATTAGAATCATAACGATTTCTATACCTTTATCGATTTCAGTCTCACAAGGATTTCATAAGTTGTGTTAACGATTGTATAGCATAACGATTTCATAAGTCATTGCAGCATAACGATTTCATAAGTATCATATCGATTTCATTTTTTAACGATTTGGTCTCATATGATTTGTTAAGTGAGAACAACGTTTGCTCTCACACGATTTGTTAAGTGAGAACAACGTTTTGTTCTCACAACGATTTGTTAAGTGAGAACAACGATTTGCTCTCACAACGATTTGTTAAGTGAGAACACGATTTGCTCTCACAACGATTTGTTAGTAAAACACGATTTAGTCACACAACGATTTGCTTTCACATTGATTTGATAAGTTACATAACGACTTGGTCGCCATAACGATTTAAGTCTCACATCGACTTGGTCGCCGTAACGATTTGATAAGTTTCACATCGACTTGTTCACCACAACGATTCGACAAGTTACATACCGATTTGGTCGCTGTAACGACTCGATAAGTTACACAACGATTTTGTTGCTGTAATGATTCAATAAGTCACATAACGACTTGGTCCGTGTAACGATTCGATAAAGCAACACAACGATTTGTCACTGCATCGATTCGATAAGTAAACAACGATTCGATACCTGCAAAGATTTGCTTATGTGTGAAACAACGATTTGCTCACATGATTTGCTTATAACAACTTGCTTATATCTGTATAACGACTTGTATTCACATTGATTTGTTTATGGTAATAACGATTTAGATAACACAGACTTGCTTCTTCACACAACGATTTCATAAGTTGAACAATTGTTTCATTATCACAACGACTTCATGACTTCATACATATTTTCAAATATCATGAAAGTCAAAGTCTTCCCGCGTGTTTCTCAATATCCATGCATTTATTATGATGTTCACTTCATCTGCTCGTTGCCTTCTATTCTTCTGTTTCTATAAGACACTTTTCAGAAAGCAGAATGACATTTCTATTTTGGGTGAATAGTCTTACTACATGAATTCTAACGTTGACTGACAGCAGAGACAGCATAGCTGTCTATGCCTTGGCATTTATGTGTGCAGGTCTCTGCCAGTACCATGTCATACAATGTTAGACAAATAGAAGCTGAAGGATATCAGATGGATCTTCTCCTTGCGCGTGCATGGAGCGTAAAGTATTAAATGACTGCAAGCACACCTTTCGTACTCGACGAACCATCAGTCTAATGAGCATCCAACCTAGAGACAACGGACACTTCAACAGATATATTTTTCAAGAGAAGGATATATATGAAGACTAATGAGCGCGTAAAAAACAACTTTTGAAGTGTTCAACAATCTCAACGAAAATTCCCTAAAGTCATAGAGTCTTAGCGAAAGAGCTTCTTGTTTTCATTCCAATCATCTGTAGCTCTTGATCTCCGTTCTTCTTGATCTTAAACTTGGAGAGCCATTGAGTTATGAGAGACTTTGCCATTGTAGATCTTTCTCTCTCAGTCTCTGCCTCAGATCTGGTATCTGTTGTAAGCCAGGTCTAGGGGCAATCAGCCTCTTTCACATTCTTGTGAAGTTCCTCTTCAGTTTGCGAAGAGATACCTGTTTGAAGTAGGTGGTGTGTATTCCCTTCGTGTTGAAGAACCCTGTGTATCACGATGTTGTATACCTCATCGGCTGTGAAGAGAAGGCCAATTGTGGCTGATGTGTAATTGTCCTTGAGGGGGACTGTACCCTTGGTATTTGAATCCTGAGTTGTTGCTCAGGGACTGGACGTAGGACTCCTTGGGATAGGAGGTCCGAAGCAGGATAAAAATTCATGTGTTTGTGATTGCATGCTTGTGTTCGTTGTCTTCTTTATTTCTAACACTAACAATCTAACGTAGTGTTTTGTGTTGAATGTTTTTGTTGACAGGTTTTAACGCTATTCGAAATTTAAGAATCCCATTCACCCCCCCCCCTCTCTGGGCTTGCTAGCTGGGCAACACATAGGTATTAGAGTAGCACTAGGTTGGAGTTTAGGAGTCAATTAGGTGTTAGGATAAGTCTTAGAATAGGGATAAGGCTTGGTTTCGGAGCTTAGCGCACAGAATAGTCTCACGACGCCCTGATCCAATGTGTTTAGGTCGTGACCACCAATGGCGTCGCGACAGTGTCAAGACTCCCAGAGGTGTCGCGTTAATGCTTGATGTGTTTTCTTATGTCGGTACATAGTTTGCTTGTGTTAATGTTGTGTTTTGTACATATGTATTTCGTTTTCAGTCAATCATTGTTTTGTTTATTTATCAGAAAACAAAAAAATTAGATAAGTGCAGGTATGATCTTTTTATTCTTACTCCCCTGCATTACTATAGGTTAGCTTACTTATTATATCATTTCAAAGACTGACTAGTTCTTAATGTGTTCGGGGATTTGAGTTCCCCTTCAACAAAATAGTGATGATCTAGGTGACGTTGTTAATCGCTGGATAGGCTATTAAGTTAGATGATTTGGGGATGAAGGACTCTGTCTTGCACAGTGGTTGCAAGAGGATTCTCGACCAATTCTTTTATAGTTTAGTAATATTATCCTTGATGTATTTTCTATTTTATTCATTCTTTGCATTTGATTTTATGATTTCCTTCTTTTAGCACAACATGCATCATATAGGTCTTTGAGCTATCATGACTCATCCATGGCTAATAGTGAGCTCTTATTGAATCTTCAACTATTCTTCATGTTCAAAAAAGAAATCCTATTCCACTCCAAATCAGAAAGTTTTGTCTCCGAGCGTGTTGCTCTTGTTAGTTTGTTAAGAACTTCCTTGTCTTGATTCTCTATTCAATTTTCATCTAATCCCTTTTGATTTGTTTTGGTTGCGAACCGCTCCCAGGCAGAGTCAGAGTTACCTGCCTGGCACACACATGTCCCTCCAAAATGAAACATGCAGGCCAATCGCTAGGGTACCTCTTAATCGAGGGATTGATCGTCCTTTTCTTTTCCTTTCGTCCAAACTTGTGTTTTTCTTGCATTCTGCTTAAGTAGCTAACTCGGGACTTTCAAGAAGATTCCAATTGCTTGTTGGTTAGATCGGGTGTCTCTTTACCTTGGCTCCCATCTTTTCAGTCCACTCCAGATCATTTCCGCTCCATCATCATTTCATGACACCTCCGCTACACTTACACTACGCTCCCTTGCAAAGTAGAAGCCAAGGAGGGGCAATCTGTAGACACCCGATTCTGGCCCATAAGTCGAACCACATTTCTTGTTCTTTTAATGAGCCCCAAGTTGGCCACTCACCACAAGCCCATTTGTTAGCCATATTTTGAGCCCATTAAAGCCCAATTCTCAACTTATCTCGTCCAGCCATCATGTCTTGAGTCCTTGTTCTAGCCTTTTAGCCCTTAGACCTTAACGTGACATCCTTGGAAGTCGTGTTTATGCCCTATAATCGGTTACACCTTCCATGAAATTGGTGTCCTTAACGTGATGGCCTTAGAGGTCGTGTTTATGCCATGTAATCGATTATGTCTTCTATGTAATCGGTCATCCTTAACGCGACGGGTCGTGGCGTCGTGTTACACTTCAAGCCGTGCCCCTTCTGGCCGTCACGACAGTCCATGTGTAATACCTCGGAAATTCAGTAATTGGAAGAAATTTGAAATAAATTGAAATGATAGATTCAATATTAGTGAAATAGAAAAAACGTACGTGCCATTATCATACGTACAAAAACACATTAGAAAATTCCGTACAAATCTTAGCTCAACCATAAATAATACTCCCTAATGACCCACAAAGAAATTCATGCAAAGGAAAATCTGATAGTCCAAGTTTAAGGCATTTAGCGACTGATTATTGTAATTAGAAATAAGTCAGAAAATCATTATCACATGTACTTAATGGAGTCTTAAATTATAATAAAATTTATGGATGGACTCCAAACAATATGTGAGGATAGCCCATAAATGAAATTGGACCAATGGACAACTTATGACCCATGAACAATTTAAAATCTAAAAAGTAAATGAATAAAAATGTTCAAATAAAGTGTTGAGTAGAATTAAATAAAAGTCATGGTTAAACTCCCAAGAAGTGGAATCAACCATTTAAATTATATTGGGCTAAGACAACTCTATTTGGGCCAAAAAAAAACCTAATGTCATTAAACCCCGAAATTCGTGACCTTAAATATGAAAAAATTAGGAAAGGGCAAATTAGGGCTAAAACTAGCATAATTACCTATCCATGGCAACCCAATTCGTTTCTTGCCATGCTAGGACCTTCCCTAATGGTATTCCTACTTCCAATGGGAAGAGAATCCACAAAACATGGTAGGCACCATGCAAAAACCGCAACCCACTTTCCTAGTCTCTTTAGGACACAAATCATATAAATAATCATCCTAAAATTAGTTGGGAAAGTTTACCATCGAGTTGGGGTCGTGTGGAGGCGAGTTAGGGCTTTTGGAAATGAGGAGAATGACCAAGAACCGAGCTTTTTCCCTAACCATCCGCTGCTACGCCTATGCATTGACCAGTCTTAGATCTACACAATGTAGGTGATCTCAGGCCAAACCTAACCAAACCTATACCATTGTGTAGTGCATTAAGTCTACTTTCATGTGCATGCGTTTTCCCCCCAATTTCTATTGAGCATACATCGAGTTTTAAGCGTTTTTCCAAAGTCGTGCATGTTTACGGCTTTTTACGTTCATGTCGTTTTCTCACGCATCCCGTGGCCAAATCTCATGCAACCAAACATAGTTCTCTCCTAATCCATGTTCCCAACAAAGTTTCATGTTTATACTTTCATCCAAAGAGCCATAAATCATGAGCTATAAGCGTTGCATGCATCGTAGTGCAGTTTTCTGCGTTTTCAAGCCGAACCCTAAATCGTGACCAATCCAGACGTCATGTTCTACATGACATGAATGCGACGTACTAGACCGTCGCGTTTATGGAAAAGGCGATCGAGTGTCCCGTCACGATTTTGTCGTGGACTTGATCGTACCGGCACCTCAAACTGTGCGCTGCATGGTTTTCTGTGTCATGCATGAACGTGTGTAGTAGTACGTCGCGATTCATACTATTTTCCCGCCCAAGATTTTAGCATCGTTTTATATTTGGAGTTTGAAATCGATTGTTGAATGCGACGGGTAAAACCTTCGCGATTCAACATCATCGCGACATGTCGACCTGTCGCATTGTTAACGCGACATATTGGACCGTTGCGTTCCTGATTAGGTAATCGATCTAGCAATCGATTCCTATTGTAAAGGCGACGCTTTGGCCTATCGTGATTTAAATGCAACAGGTAGGCCCGTCGCGATTTAGAGACCTTGAACAGAGTCTTGTTTTGAACCAGTCACTGTTTTCTTAATTGCGATGACTATGTCCATCACAGATTTCAAGGCCTACCCGAGACTTGTTTTACATGATCTAGAGTTTAAGGTTTGCATGTCTTGGTTCTGGTCAATGCATGAAGTCTGTTCAGTGGCATAAAGTGGTCAACCCATGAAAAAGCCATAACTATGTGAATATTTATTCTAATTGCTCTCTAATGACATGACCTATCTGGCACACTATTGATGGATTCATCTTATGCTCTCGCTTGTTATAGTGAACAAATGGTACCATAAATGATGCAATTCATATCATTAAATGCATAGTTTCATCTCATGTTATCATGTTAATTGCTTTCCGCACGTTTGTGACTGGTGGATTATGGATTGAGACACGTATTTCACTACACACTTGCACATATAGGCAACCCTTTCTTGGGGGATTGGAAACTCACGGCCGGTCATTCGGTATCGGCAGTCTAGTGACGTTTCTCTTAAGACCTCCGTAAATCTCCGTACTCCATGGATTCCCTCATGGAGACCGATTGGTTGTACCAATGAAGTACCCTGAAAATAGAATGCACTTCTATTCTTATCTTCTTCCCGTGAGAGTGATTTGATAACCTTGAAACTAAGCCATTAAATGTAAAGATTGAACTAATGATATTAGCCATTATGCTACCGAATTAATCTGGATCATGACCCCTTGCATTGTTCTCTATCATCATTGATATGATCTTTATTTCATCATTGTCCATTGCTTGGAAAATCATGTTGGCCATAAATGAATGAATGGAATTACCAGAAACTTTTGGAACTTCAGTTCACAACTATGCCTGTGCCAATAGGGCCCAGTCAGGTCCTGGGAGGAGCACCTGAAATCTTTATAAATCGTGAGAGTATATGATCCATTGAGGTGTCTAGCAATCACCTAAGTGAATGCAAGATTAATCTGGGTAATCTCCATACTGTTATTGAATGATTTATTGATTGAACTGTTATATGTGAAATGGCCAAGTCTATTGTACATGTCATCATTATTAAAACCAATGTGTCATTGTCCATTGGAGTTTTACATAAATCAACTTGAGATATCCATTGTACATGCTACATGGTATTGAATCTCCTTTATATGTCATGTGATTATACTATCATCTAGCTCATTGATAATCGTTCCCTGCCACACGAGAATCATCATCTGATTTGTTTACTGAACCGTTCTCGTACATGTTATAGCTTGGGTTTGTCACTATCGTTATTGATATGAGTATTGTATGATAGCATTGCCACTATTAACATGTTAATTACATAAAGCATGCCCACACCTTGAGATGTAAATCCTACTGGGCGGTAGTGCGCTCACACCTGCTTTCCTTAATCTTTTCAGGTAATGATTATGAGGAATAGGAAAATGATGGGACCGGGGACGAGTGATGAGGTGCTTAACTATACCCTTCAAAATAGCTAGTCAGCCGAGAAGATTAGTATTCAAGAGTCTATAATAGTTAGTTTCCTTTTATTAAGTCGGATGTACTTGAGATACAATATCAGGCCTTAGTATTGGTTCTGATGATGGAAGGTTTTAAATTAGTTGAATGGAAATGAAATAAAGGTTATTTGGTTGGCAATCTGATTGTCTCACGTCTTGCGTTATATTTAGTTATTACTCTTAATTACTCGACTGTGATACTCATACTTGTATTGCTCACACTCTCGACGTTTATTTTTTGCTGCTAAATGTCGGGGCGTGACAGTTGGTATCAGAGCCTAGGCTTTTCCTTATGTTCTAGGCAAAGAGGAAATTGTTAGGCTAAGTCAAAACTAATTCCCATGTGTCGACTTGTCAAAAATCAATAGTGAGATTGGGGTAGAAACACGAGCTAAGCCATTTAGTTAGAATTAAGTTGTGATAAAGTTAACATCTAATGAACATAATATTGTTATCTTGAAGGATTGCAATGGCCGCTGCACAGGAAAAAGACTTGCAGAGGATGATCAACACACTGACCCAGGCATTACTACAGGCCACTCAGGGTAGAGCTGAAACTTAGGGAGATCTCCACATGAACTTCAGGAGTATGAACCCACCCAGGTTCGGGGGTAGCACAAACCCTGATGAGTCCGAGCATTGGCTCAAAGAGATGGAGCGTGCGTTCCATGTGATGGGATGCACTGAGGAGAATAAGGTGACTCTAGCTACTTACCAGCTAGAGAGGGAAGCTTGTACTTGGTTGGAGTCAATTGAGGCTACACTAGGAGATGCCCAGGCAACTTGGGCACAGTTCAAAGAGCACTTCAACAACAAGTACTTCTCAAACCGAGTACAAGAGAGGAAGGAGGCGGAGTTCGCCAATTTGAAATAACGGAGTCTTTTAGTAGCTAAATACGAGGCCCAGTTCTTTAAACTGGATCGTTATGCCCCACGCTTGGTCCAAACTGAACTGTTAAAGGCCAAACGATTTCTAAATGGACTCAAGCCTCAGTACATCACCCAATTGGGACCAATGGATCTGCAGACATATATAGAGATGGTTAGAAAGGCGTTACTATTTGAGGACTCACTAGCCATAGCCGAAAACATTAAGAGCAGTATAGTGAACAAGAGGGGCATTCAACACTTCTAGAACCCCTCACTCCAACCACAATGAAAACAAGAAACCAATGGGGGAAGCATCGCAAGTAAAGATAAGAAGATCAAGGTGGAAGAGGAACCAATCATAGAGAACTATAACTTCTGCGATAAGCCAAGACACCGAGAGGACGCGTGCTGGAAGAAAATGGGTGCTTGCCTGTGATGTGGGAGTCACGACCACCGCATTCCCAACTGCCCCATGCTAAAGGATGAGATAAAAGGGAAACAAGTAGTGTCAAAGCGTTAAGGGAATCTTAACGTCGTGATCCAAGCAGGGCTCCCTACAGGAGGAGGTATGATATGCCATTTTTTTAAAACATTTAAATCAGTCTTATGATAATTTTCTTGCTGGTATATCAAATTTAAGTAGGAGAGATGATTGGAGATCAGACCAACCGTATCGAAAACTTGTCTCCGAAGGATAGCTAGATGAATAGATAGAACTCTACCCACTACAGGTGCAGTGTTTGTAGGTTATACAGTGATCCAAGGAATTAAACCAAGTCAGGAAACCCATTTACCAGGTTCACTTGATTACACTTAGTAATTTGGGGACCAAATTTTTTTAAGTGGGGGAGGATGTAACACCCCGGATGTGAGACCCCCGAATTTCTGTTCATTTTATATTCTATGTATGTGATGTTTACTTGTTTATGTACATAGTGTGTGTATTAACTTTGTGCATACTATAATTATTTAATTACTCATGTGCATATGTATATATCTTATTTCTATGAATAAAAGTAATTAGTTAATTTTGTACATATTATACTTATTTAAATCCTATGCATATTATATTTAAGTAATGTTTTGCATGTAATATGTAATTATTCTATATATCTTGTAAGTATATATGAGTTTATTTCTGTGCATGTAATGTATTTAAATGTGCATGCATTATCTAATTATTGATGTACATATTATATTTGTTTATTCCATGTATATTGTATGTAATTATGTTGTGTACATATGTATATATATACATGTTTATTCTATGCATATGATATCCATTTATTTCAGTACACATTGAATTGTTTGTGATGAAATTGTACATCTGTTTTGATGTATTTTGTGTTCTGGCCGAAATGCCAATTAACATCAACACAAATTGACGTTAGTTGCATGTTGACGGCAACATGTGTGTCGTTGACTGCATGGCCAGGTGAGGTTGACGTCCAAATCGATGGACGCTGACTCTCTATCAACGGAAACAATGTGGCCGTTTACTTCTGCGTTTTGCTACGATTTCAGATCTTGAAACAGTAGCATTTTCTCCGGGCCTGGTTTACGAAACCTAGCTCTAATGGTAGGAGACCTAACCTAATGCGTGCCTCGACCCCATAGTCTATAAAAACCTAGTGATTTCGATCGGGATAAGTCTTTTTGCTTTTGAGAAACCCTAGGGCTTTCTGTGAGAAAAGTTGATCTTTGGCGACTTTGATCTGGCGATTGGAGGGATCTTCTGGCGTTCTGCATCAACTGGAAGATACACCTAGCATTGGGGAAGCATCATCAACTCCGGTGGATGATCTACATCGACATAAGGACCTGATCGGGGAGGATTTTGGCCTCTACAGCAGGTCGACACCAGATGCAGTCAGGTCGACAATAGAGAGCCTTCCCAGAAGGCCTGTTTGTCAGTTGTCTACAGCAGGTCGACACTAGATGCAGTCCGGTCAACACTAGAGAGTCTTCTCAGAAAGCCTGTTTTGAAGGTGTCTACAGTGTGTCGACACTAGACCATCTCAGGTCGACACTAGAGACCTCTCCCAGGGAAGTTTTTCTGCCAGTCTGGGACAGTGTGTCAACACTAGACCAAGTCAGGTCGACACACTCTGGAAAGTTTGTGACTTAAATCATCTCCTGGACACGTGGCACCCTAGGGATTTGGTGGATCGGCCTTGGATCATGTGCCCACGACCCCCAAGGGTACTTTTGGATATCTTGGGCTATAAATAGTCCCCCATTGGTCATCCAACCTAGAAGAGAGCAGAAGAGAGCCTCCAAGATTCTTCCAGAAGCATTTTTTGCGGCAAAGCTGTTCTCCTCCCTGTTCGTGCATCCTCTTGTGCTTCTTCTTTCCAATTCCCACATCTTCAAGCACAAGAAGGGAGATCTGATCCAAGATGGAGCAGTAGGATCAACTTCCAAGGATGCAGAGCAAGTAGAAGCAGTCTTTCGTGAAGATCCCAAAGATCAAATTGCAGAGCATCGCCCAGGGACTTCAAGAGATCAAGCCCCTTCACAATTCGACATCTACAAGGGAGTCTTCTGAAGAACAAGGATATTTCAATCAACTTCTCATTTCTCCCTTGTGTCTTCTTGGTTGTTCTAGAGATTATGCAGTGTCTATTGCATCAATTCTCTTGAATGAGCCTTTTGAGATCAGATCTTAGCTAGAGGATCTAGATCTTGGGTTGTTGTCTAGCAAAGTGTTTGTGAGTCGTTGTACTCAGTGGTTTGTGAGCCTGTGTGCTCAGTGTTGAGTCGTCGCACTCAAGTTTGGTTGAGCAATTGTGCTCAAGTGTCTAGAGTAGTCATGCTCTAGGTGTTGTGTTGAGTTGTAGAACTCTTTGTGGTGGAGTTGTCAGGCTCCAGTGTGTGTGTATCCAAGTTGATAGTGGATCCTCACTATGTGAGGGGTGGATGTAGGAATCACATGGTGTGATTTCCGAACCACCTAAAAATCTCTGTGCAGTAGTTTGATTGTGGTTCGAATTTACTTTCCGTTAGATGCATGCATAGGATCTTTCGAATTCACATTTAATTAACTTGTTCGCACACTCCTATTGCACAACTCACTTAATCACTCTTCAGATCTGTGAAATTCATTTTCAATTTGTCTCTGATTAAAGAGTTTTTCTAATTTGGTTAAGCTTCCGCAATAGTTGGACTAGATCTTCAACCCCCCCTTCTAGATCTTGTCCACATCATTTCTCGATCCTACAACTTCATCCAATTGAGTGCTTCTATTGGAGATAGAGGTGTAGATCTCGCACTTGGAAGTGTGAGACTTGTGCAATCTCAATTCTGTGTGAATTGTGAGATCCAAGTTTTGTACTCAAGCTGTGAGTCAGCAGATGTGTCAAGCTATTAGCCAACAGATGTCTTAAGCTATGAATGAGTGGTTTGGAGAGCAGTCTTTGTGAAGCCTCACTTGGTTAAGTGAGGGGTGGATGTAGGTGTAACGTAGAGCATTTTTCGGATCCTTGTGGATCCTTGTTTAGTGGTCGTTCGGATCTGTGTTTACTGGCTTTGGTGTGGTGCTCATGACCAATGTGGGGTCATTGAGTCTTATTTGTGGTTTCCGAGCATTGCGCGGGGCTTAGTGGGCCGGCAGGTTGGGCCCATAGCACCCGTTAGCTCACTGCTTGTGAACGCGACATGGGTGTACATCGCGTTCTCAACGCGACGGCCCTGATGGTCGCATTCTTGTTACCGCTGCTTGGTGGTCTTCATCTGCATGGCTGCCTCGTGTCGCATGCTGGGCAGTCAGCTGACGTCGGCCTTGGGAGGGCGACGGTCTCCTATGTTGAGATCAGGTCGCGACGCGGGCCTACGTCGCGTTCCCAACTGCTGTGTGTTTTTAAGGAAGGTTGGCCGAACAGAGCTTTCACAAGCTCTGCTCGATGAGGGATGGAGTTGTGGCGATTTCTTCGAGCGATTTCACAAGCTCTACTCTCGACACGAGGATGTCGCATGGAGCGGGGGAGACGTCGTGCCGTAGCCAGTTTGCGTGTTTTTCGCGAAGGTAGGGAGATCACATGTTGTGTGTGGTTGAGGTTCTCCCATGTTGTGTGTGGTTCTGGGTGGTCCCCTGCTGAGACTGTGACTTGTTAAGGCTCACTCCCCTACAGTTTTTTTCAGGGTTTACCGTTGGTATGGCTTGCAAAGATGTTGTGGCAGACTTGTACCACCAGTAGTAGTGTTAGTTGAGTTGTGTGAGCTTGTGCTCCCTCGGGGTATGCCCCAGGTAGTTGTACTCTTTTTAATTTGGACATGTAATAATGTATTGGGATTGTTGTAAATTGTTATATGCAGGTATGAGCACATGTGCTTTCTTGTGTCTTATACTGTTGTGGTTGTCTTTTATATTCTTACTTGATACGTGTACGAGCTATCCCTTGCGAGACTTCGGTCTGTTCGCGGGAGGTAGATCTGGATATAGAGCCTTATTGGGCATAAGTATCCAG